>JADGIL010022114.1:0-10045 GCA_020352625.1 Cactoblastis cactorum | reverse complement strand
TAAGTTAAATAGCATTACGTTAGATTATTTTGATAATGGTTTTAGAAACGCGTCAATAGATGGCGACACATGCGCTTTAAATATTATAAATGCGAAAGTTTGTGAGTAGGTCACTACTGAACCGATTACGATGAAATTTGGTATCTGAAGGTAGTTGAAGACCCAAATAACATATAGGCTATTTTTAATCCCCTAAAACATAAAGGCTAATTTTAATGAGTTCCCGCGGGATTGATTCCTAATTGAATTTTATAGGGTTTCCACGCGGACGAATCGCGGGCGGCCTCTAGTATTTTATATACGTATAAAGCATACATTGACAATGAAGGGATTAAAATAGGTTATTACTTTTCTATTAATTTATAGCGTTAATGTAGCTTTTTAAATATATTTTAGATATTACTTACTACCTTAAAACTAATACATCTTTGTGGTATATTTTACAGAAAACTATCAGAACTTTAAGTTTTGGCTTTAACGTAGCAATTTAAAAAATCGTATAGATCATGCTTTATACCACGTTTATAAAATAGATTGTTAGACTTAAGATGAGAAAGTTTACGAGTAATTATATTACTACTACTCTCAAACCAGTAAATAGAAAAAAATCATATGCTTGGGAGAATGAATAAAGAATAGTAATCATGGAAGTATGGCAACATTATAATAAATGGTTTCATTTAGTGTTGCCAAACATACGGCAATTGCCGTATCGTACGGCAATCAGACTTTTAAAAAGCAAATTATACGGTATACGGTCGGATGAGCATTACCGCACGCTTAAATACGGCAATCAGGCTCTTAAATATAAATTATACGACATACAGCCGGATTAGCATTATCTTATGCTAAAATACGGCAATTAAGGCACCACAAATAAAACTACAATACCGTTTCATGATAGCCTAAAAAATAAAAATCCTCCATCATCATCTCTATCCCTATGCCCTGCCCTGCCCCCATGTTACTTGGGGTCGCCGCAGGATGTTTTATTCTTCCACTCCACACTTCCACTCCCCTGTCACTCGTCATAAAATCATCCACACCTTTTTCCCTCTTATCTTTCTTCACACAGTCCTTCCATCTTTTTTTTGGTTTGCCTCTCCCCTTCCATCCATCAACATACATTACTCTCTTACTAATATGCGTTTCATCTCTCCTCATAAAATGTCCATACCATGCCAATCGTTTTCCTTTCACTTTTTCAGTTAATGTAGCTACTTTCAAACTACCCCTTATATATTCATTTCGCACTTTGTCCATTTGTGTCTCTCCACATATCCATTTCAACATTCTCATCTCTGCTGCGTTCAGTCTTCTTTCATCCGACTTCTTTACGGCACAACATTTCGATTCATACATGACATGTTCGTATAACGGATTACTCGGACCACTCTCTCATTAAAAATCCTCTATCATTCAATCTAAAAAAAATGTAATCTGGGCATTACACATGCAACATATATTCTAAAAAAGGTCATTTGGTCCGTTCATCTAAAAAAAGCTCATTCTGGCAATAAACATGCCATAGATCACCTAAAAAAGTTAATTTGGCCATTAAACATGCCTTTATATATAAAAATCATAATGTACGGCATTGAAATACGGCAATTTTTCCCAAAGCAATATATAGTTAGCGGCAACACCGGTTTCATTCCGAGGTTTCATTCATTTCATACATTTTTGTTTCTAGAAATCTAGACATTGTTAAATGTCATAGATATTGGTTCATGTGCAAAAAGTTCGCGTGTAATTTATTGCGGGATAACTGTCAGTCAGTGGCAACACTGGCCCTAGCCTTATAATATGGCCGCTGCAGGTTAGTTCTTTTAATTTTGTCACGTGAAAAAATGTAATTTTTTCTTATAGTTTGCCGATTTTATTACATTTTTCATGCTTAAAAGTGTTTATATGTAATCCATCTTCTTAAATTTAAGATTTTTCAAGTGTTATAATGTTATCTAATAATGCTAACGTGTCATCGTTTCACCTCTGCGGACGTTTGGATTTACCGCGTGGCCACATTTTTAACTTTTATAACTCTGTATTTTCGCAAAAACATGATTCCGAATCGTTTTTTATATGTTATACTAATTATAAAGAGGTTAGAAAAAGTGAACTTGAACTTAAGTGCTACTTAGTATAAATTGTCCTTTCATTGAGTCCATGAATAACCGCTTTCCAAAATCGGAGTAGGTCGTTCACTCGCCATGCGTCATCACTGCGTTGTCCTCTACCTAATTTACCACAAATTGATCGTCGATATATCACTCAATTACAGGCAAGAAATCAAAGAAAGCAAAATGGATCAAAGCAAGCATCACAGACATTATAGCAGAGCCGACGACTATTCCCACGATAAACAACTGGGCGGATTCCGTAGATGAAGAACGTGAGTGAAATTTTATTTAAATTTTATTGTGTATCAGTGAATGACCCAATGATGAAATAAAGGGTAATGGTTGGCCAATGTTAATCTCGTACCAGGGGTGCACTCACTGAGTGTTCGTCACTCGTTTCACCTCGGGAAGGTCTGAGTAAAGGTCTCCAGTGTTTCTAACACATTCTAGCCGGATGCTTCCCCAACAGGGAAGGCGGGGGAACCAGAAATTATGGTGCAGTGCCAAGCCGGGGATACTGGTCCAGTGGGACTAGAGGAGGTGTAGGCACTGTTACCATTGGAAACTCCTGTGACCAGCACTTTTAGCACAATCTACGAGATGGCGTTCAGTCATAACTCAATTCAGACTAGTCTTTCATTGGCCTACTCCCTGTTTTACTGAGGGTCTATTTATTGTAGTTAATTATGTTATCAGTCCCTGAAGTAGAGTGAAGTCTAAATAGAAAGCAGTAAATGATACTCTTGAATATAATTTAATGTAACTGGTTTCTGGAGCAAATAACAATGTAGAGTATTGGTTCTTCAGCAGAAACATTGGGGTTCGCGTCCCGGCCGCGGGCGCCGGTCGTGCTGCCATCAGCATCACGCGCGGCCCGCGGCGGCCTGGCTGTCGATGATGAGTCCATTCCGCGACGTCCGCCATTCATTGCCCACATCTCCAACCTGCCCTATGATGTTGATGAAACGGCTATCACAGAGCTCTTTGATGGGCTTAAGGTGAGTTATATTGTAATTTCTGCTTTGTTAAATCTGATGGTCAAAAGATTTCTACAGGCAAGAATAATAATGATGTTCTATAACATAAATGTAGACAATGTCTAGGTTGAATGCCGAAATAGAAACTAGAAATAAAACTTCATGTTATACTACACATAAAACAGGCATGAAACAAGTTGAAATTATTCCCATTTCTATGAATAATGTATACTGTAGATTTTATTAAATAAGGTTGTAAGGATTTTGACGGGTTTGTTTAAAATTTGATGGATCACCTGAAGATTTTATAAGAAATAGATATTTTATCCAATTTACATTTTAATATTATAGATATTTGATGTAGAAGTTTTATTTGGAATTGTCAATGAATGTATTGTAAGTTATGTTTATTATGTGTAATGAATTGTTTGCACTACATATCTAATTCCAAACTAAATAATTTAAAAAATTATTAATGACCGTGACAACCTTTTGTTTATGATATAATTTAGATAATAGTCAAATGAAAGTCAAGGCATAAACCAAAATACAGAATACAAAATAATCTTTTGTGTGCTTACTTACTAAATTAAAGTATAACTGGCCAAGTGTGAGTTGAACTCTTGCACAAACCATTAAATCTATGAAAAAAAACTCAAATAAGACCATATTATTTGTATAGGTATCCATATTTTTTTAAATTTTGTTCTAATATTCTTGATATAATATGGATAGCACATCGTGATTATTACAATCTGTGATTATTACAACTGTCTGTCACAGTTCATGAGATACTGTGTGGTGACAGCCTGACAGCTGAGTCTTAGTATGTTGCTTTATCCTCCAGAACTAAAAACAAATTAGATTGTTTGAATTTCAATCATTTGCTTTTTTATGTTGGCCTTTGTAAATATAAATTTGATATTTCTTTTCAGATTACCAACTTGAGATTGCCGCGGGAAGGCGATCGCCTCAAAGGATATGGATATGTTGATTTTGAAGACCGGGAGAGTCTTATCAATGCCATGAACATGCCGGATTTGGTAAAATACATCATAATTTTTTAAATACTGTAACGTTAAATATTAGTAAATTTTATTTATACATAAATGTTGACATTTTCCTTTTTTATAACTAAACAGGAAAGTAAAATAGATTTGCCACAATAAAGTAGTCTAGCCGACCGTGCCCACTTCGTTGGACGTAAAATATAGCCTATAGCACTCCTGAATAGTGTAGCTATCCTACTGTGAAAGAATTTTCATGTTTTTTTTTTTCAATTTTTCCGAAGACTTGCCCTTACGAACAAACAAACAACCAAAGTTACAAACTTCACCTCTTTATAATATTAGTTTACACAAAAAAGCTTAAGAAGACAAAAAGGCTTAAGAATTAGTTACAATAAGACATCATCACAGTGCAAAAAGGGTAGCCATTTTCGCATGTTCTTGCAAAAGAAATGACTATTCAAATGAACCTAAAATGACAATTGTAAACAGTAACCTGTTTCAAAGAAATATCCGTTTTTTTTTAACCATTTGCAAAGAATTTGGGGTTTAATGTTCCCATAAAGGGTCAGCTGCACCAGTTTTTGAAAGTTTACCTTTGTTTTGTAGACAATAAGCGGCAGACGGATAAGAATAGATGTAGCTACACAGGATAATGACCGGCGTATGGGCCGCGGCGGCCGCTCCGACAGAGACAGGTAATCATTATTGTTACAGCTATCCCCCTATTATATAACATTTCGTTAAATATCACAGCTGTTCTGTGGCTTTGCAATTTGGTAATGTTTATTGTAGAAAGAGAATATCTCTTTCGATTTTTATGGCTTTAAATTTTACCAGTTTTTAGAAAATCCTAGGTAATTATTGTGGGCGTGTTATTCAGTTATGGTTTAATAATACTCCAGGTAGTGTTTTTGTTATGTCATCATAAATTTTTGTTTCTTGTCATTTAAGAGTCTTCTATTTTCCTGTCTAGATTGGGATATGCCCTTTTAGCGGCAATAAAGATTATTTTATTTGTAATTGTTTAATTATTGATACAACAGGACAGTTATTTCACCTTTACTTGAAACATATGTGTTTACTTTTAGTCTTCGTCATATAAATGTAAATAATCAGGCCCAAGGCCACTCCACAAGCTGATTTAATTATGATTTCTGACTGAGAGTATTATTTATACTTGCAAATACTAGTTGTTATGGATCTGAGACTTTATTCGCTTGGAATAATCTAATTTAATCTTTTTATACAAAATGTCATCTTTGAATGTTGTGTTTTAGATAATTAATTAGTTGATTTATAAAATTGTCTACATGTAATCTGGAAGGTAAACATTAAGGCTATTGCAAATATATGTATAACTTTAAAAAAAAACATTCTCACTGGTCATGTACCATTTTGCTTAAATATTACATAATGTAAATTTAGCTATATTCAGAACGCTATTCGATGATGTCGTCACAATTTTGTATGTCATACAAATCCCATAGAGACCTTTTGTTTTTGACATACTATATTAAGTTTCTAATTTGACTAGCTGTCATCTACATAAATAGTATAAAACAAAGTATCGTTCCGCTGTCTGTCCCTATGTATGCATCCCATTATATTTCTGTATTAGATCTTTAAAACTACCCAACGGATTTTGATGCGGGTTTTTTTTACCGTGATTTTACAAGGAAGTTTTTTAAACTTGTGCGAAGCTAGGTCGGTAATAATATAACAAATGAGTGTGTCGTGCGCAGGGAGTACGACCCGGAGCGCACGATGGGCGACTGGCGCTCGGGGCCGCGCACGGCGCCCGAGCAGCAGCCGCGCGCGCCGCGCGCCGCCGAGCGCGACGGCAACCGCGAGCGCGACTGTAACTATTATTTATTGACATTTTTTATGACAGAGGCAGGCAAACGAGCAGGCGGGTCACGTGATATTAAATAATCACCGCCGCCCATAGACACCTGCAACACAGAAGGGATCACAGAAGCATTGCCTCATTTTAGAGATGGTGCATTCGTCCATTTTTACTGGGTTTATCATTGTGCATTTAGCAATTACTTAAAAACGTTGTCATGTAATTTTTTTTAAGTTGCCATTGTTAGAGTAGATCTTGGGCTCAAGTGAATGTTACTTTTCTTTTTTTTTACAAAATAATACTTTATTTCAATATACATAAAATATTTGGAACAACAAATCGTTAACATTAGCTGCCATTATTAGCAATCATTAACATAGCTTGCCATGTTTATAATACTTATCAATAAATAGTGCATTATCATAAGTGCATATGGCCTTGCAAGTATTAAGATTAAAACTATTGCATTCATTAGATAACGTAACTGTTACGTGTGATAGGTATCACACGTAACGTCTTTATTTAATGTCACTATGATGATAAGCGAGTAGTAAATGTTCCGAGCAAGCTTTAATGTCACACTTGGGACGCACACACAGGGCATTATACCTAATTTTATGAAAAATCCTTTCAACATTATTCGGTCACATTTTGGATATGTTCGTGATTTGGGATAAAAATCTTAAAATTGGTATATGTGATTGCTCAATTTGTCTCGGGAAGGTCTGAGTAAGGGTCTTGTGAGTTGGACTCACATGTATCTTCTAGCAGGAGACGTCGCCGAAGCGACGGCGGGGGAACCAGAAACTCGGACCTCGGGGTTTTGTCGGGGACTCTTTACGGACGAGACTCGGCCCCTTGAATCTTTGGAATCTCCCGCGACCGGCATTTTTAGTTCAATCTGTGACGCGGCGCGCAGCCGTAACTCAATTCAGACTAATCTTTGACTTGCTCGGACATTGTTATTCGATTCTGAGTGATAATATTGTTTGCATAAATGCTAATGTTGTATAACTCGTGGTCCATGTTAAAAAGGAAGTCGGCACTTTAGTAATACATCTGTAGAAAATTATAACAATATTCATAGTTGTAAAGATGAATTAAATTTGTTTATAAGTACAAAGATATGCATATGTCGCGTACCTACACGTTATCTTTATGGATTGATTAGATGGTTTAATTTTTACTAGCATTGTGCATAATTAAATGTCAACATCTGAAGCTATTTCAAATAGTAGTTATGGTATTCATGTTTAGCATTGAGATACTGCGGCTTTCTATTAACTATGTACCATGAGATTGTTCCAAACAAGCGTACGAAGATGCAAGCGAGATCATATGATCGTATTTTAAGAAGCAATATAGAATGAAAGTGGAGATAGTAATGACATGTCTGCCCCGCAGCGAGCGCGGACAACCGTCCGGGCGGCTGGCGCGACGGCGAGCGGGCGGCGCCCGAGCCCGCGCGCGCGCCCTACGGCGGCCGCGACTCCTTCGGCCGCGACCGCGACGACCGGTGACGCCACGCTTTCAATACTTGACGTTATGTTCCTTTCACCTTCCATGCTCGTCTGGGAGCGGAAGAAAAACGTAGAATGTGCCAGATGCTACTCTTCCTGCGCAGATTGTAAAATTCAATCGAGAGAAAGGGCTTCAAATCACATCAAAATTCTTTATTTTCCCTACAATCTACACGGATAATTAAGTTAACATAATGTTTAATGTGAGATTGGTGACTAAACTAAGCAAAGCCTGAATCTCAAAATAAAAAAAGAGAAATGAAAATTCTCATAGGCGATGAGCTAACAATCTGTCACTATTCTGTACCTCCATTCCACCAATAAGCCCACCATTTTGCTAAGCTTGGCCTACGAGCCTTGCGAATCTAGGCTCTGTACTGCACTCTCCCTTCAACTAACTCCGCATAAAAAATAAAGTATTGACGTAAAAGACGAACAAACAAACACACTTTCACATTTATAAAATTACAAGTATTATACTTACAGACATACAGATGTGATACGATTTCAACATACTTGTGACATTTATCATGTCATTATAAAACGGAAAATTCAATTTAGGGGTCATTTACATTCAAAACGGGTGTGGACCGTCGACTTATTTCTGTTACACACGTCATTCTTAACCTAGTTATATTTCAAACTGAAACTCAAATTATTTACTAGATATATATTGGTATATAATCAGTTGCAAAGTGTGTGGTTTTTTTTTATCTTTTTTAACTCCAAAAGTAAAAATGAAGTGCATCTGTGCATGTCTATGTAGCTCCACTTTACAATATTAATAGATTTTAAAAATATAGGTAGACTACCGACACGTTCCCACTTTGTTGGGGGGGAAAAAATTCGCCTATAGCACTCCTGAATTGTGAAATATGATTGTGAAAGAATTTTCATGATCGGTTCAGTATTTCCCAATACAATACAATTACAAAGTTTCAAACTTTACTTCTTTCTAGTATTAGTGTAGATAAATATTGTTATGTTTGTATATAGCAGCAGAGGATTTGGCCGTGACGGAGATCGCGAGAGGAGCGGTTACGGCGGCAGAGATGGGTTCCGTACAGCCGAACGTGATGGAGGTGGATTTAGGTAATAAATTACTGTGGTGTTACGGTTAACTTATCTGACCACTAAGGATGTCCCGGGTTGGATCCTCGGTTATGTCATGTAGGAAAAATTACTTTTTTCAGTCTAGTAAATGAGTTTAAAAGCTAGGATCAAATATTATAATTGTTTATTTTTGTCTTGGTTCCAGTGCGTTTGACTTCAATCCTGCCTAACAGGAATAATTGATTGTGACAGATAAGCAGAACTTAAAATCATTTCACTCTTAACAAAATGTAGAGCTCTCTCCAAATTAGCTTAACAATTGGATTAACTTTATATTTTGTTTGCAGTCGGGAAGGCAGAGGGTTTGGCTCACGAGGATTTGGCGACCGCGATCGCGAACCACCCAGAGATGGTAGGATTATCATTCTTTTTATTGCTGTTACATGTTAAAATAGCCAAATCTTTTAGAAAAGTTACTGTTATAATAGTATTGAGTTGTGTAGTTTACTTTTAGAGTGGTCAAGTGTTTAGAGGTAAGGCTATTTAAATATTTATTTATTTATTCATGTACACATATATGTTAAAAAGGAACAATAGTAACTTGATAAATATTGTACAAAGGTGCTGCTTATTTCTTAAGAGATTTCTTCCAGAAGACGCACGTCAGGAAATGGGAAAAAAAGGTCAATGGCGTGTACATTAAATATACAATAAATAATACTATATTTAAATAAATATCTAAATATTGAATAACGTTCAAAACTTCATAAGATGGTTGTTCAGTAAATGTTTATTCAAAGATCATACGTGTATATGTATATATTACAACTGTACGGTTTACGTACATTAACCCCGAACAAGTGCGCCGTCAGCATAGTGACGCCGCACTCTAAATTTCGTCAGTACACTAATAACCATTAAACCAAATAAACGTGTGCTCTCATTACCATTACCATTTTAGTTACTTTTCATAATTTTCACCATTTACTTTTATTAAGCTTTTATCTTTTTTTTCTATGTTTTTACCATACCAATATTGATCTTTATTTGTAAATTGTCTCTATTTCCTGTTGATTGGTGTTATCCAATAAACATTTCTTAGAATAAGATTTCGAGACTTTTATCTCAATTACCATTTTTCAATGTACAAAACAACCCGTACATTTAATGGTCCTTCGAATCCTTACTGCTTAGTACATTTCATCAGTGAGTTACTGTGTATTCAATTGTGATTTCAATACGTGGACTTAAACACTCGGGGTGAAAAGACTAAGTGAACCAGTGCCGTGAACATTACCAGTTCAGTGCTTAAGAACTATCGTTGTAACCAGAACCAGTTTACCAGTACTAGACGTCACCAGGTCTAGGACATATTCCCACAACCAGTGCTGATCCAGCGTAAGCCGCAACTTCAAGTAAGATCTTTCCTTATTTTCTTGAATTTATAACAAAACCATGGAGGGCTTACTTGCAACACAAACTCAGATTATGTCAGCGATGGATAAACTGCTGACAAATT
>JADGIL010022106.1:0-11546 GCA_020352625.1 Cactoblastis cactorum | reverse complement strand
AGATGACTGTTAGATAGATGTTACAGTGTTAGCCTTCTTTTTTGTCACGTTTATCCCAAAAAAAATAATTATAAAACATTTGGTGTTTAATCATCCTAATATTAGTCGCAACGAATTTATACATTTAATCGCAACATTAATTTCTGTCACAAAACCTCCTGTTTTTGGGGAATCACCTGTCAAAATGTGTACGTTTTCGATACCCCATGTAATCTGTTTGCGGACCACGTCCCATATACTTATGTATGGGTGGTACGGGAGTGATTGCACTGTGAGTTATAAATTTAATCCGCTCGGCCTCTGTGCCACATTTTTGTGCCGTGGCGGTTGTCAGGGCGTTACTTTACTTGTATAAGATGTAATATTGGGCTATATCCCGTTTTATTACAGCAGAATTTCCCTTGCCAAAAAAATTATTTTACATATCTTTCCCGCTGCTACGTTGGCGTCCTATAATTCCCGATCCCGTAGGAATGTTGCATAATCTCTTCTTAGCAAGCACCTACGTCCTAAAATAAGGACCTCCATACAAAATAAAAGACCCCAAGCAGCATCGTTTCTAAAATAAAAACAGATACTGAATATTATTTTGGTGTATGATAGAGACGGTATAGCGCTTTTTTCTCTTACGAGGATTATCTTCCTAGCTAAGAGTCTAAAGGCTTTTATTACACAAAGTCGACCTTAAATATATATCTTATTTCTAAATATGTAACAAAAACAAAAAAATCCGTATTGTATACCGAATCGAAGCAAGGACATAAGCTGTTTATTCTGAGAAGGTTCAGATCGAAAAATAATGATAGTACAAATGCGACACTCCTCGAGTCCTAGTCAGTCTTTTTTTTTAAATATATATAAGCTTTTGCTCGCATTTTATTCGAGAAATGGGGGAATAGAAACAGACAAAAGATGACCTATGTCACTCTGTCAGCCCTTTGCCTATGTTCACATAAAAAAATCAATCCGTCGCTCCGTTTTGGCGTAAAAGACGGACAAACAAACAAAGACACTGTCAAATTTTTAATATTAGTATGGATAAAAACTTAATTCAGATTTTATATATTACCATGAAATATGTAAAATATATTTCATCGGTGTATTATATCAAATTTATGGATTTTCTCTTCTCACAAAAAGCAATTGATTACAATGTGTAAAATTTTCAGGTTAAAGTATGACATATTCAATATTTTGAAATAAAACAAATTTAACGGATTTTATCGCGGTTTTAACCGCGAAAAAATCCGTTAAATTTGTTTCATTTCAATGTGTAATATTCGCGTAAACTTAAGAAATAATTATATTCAATATTTTAAATCTAATTACGTAAATACTATATTTATTATAAAATCTCACTCAATCAGTTCATTCAGAAGTGATTACTGTCCAACTTCTATGTTTTCCTTAATTTACGACGGTCTGATTGACACCAGCTTGTTATTCTCGGCTCACGTGTCGGCGGCAGATAAATTATTAACGCAGCTACTCCTACGTAAGTATGTAAATTGAAATTTATTCCGACTCAGATATGTCCGTATATATGTGTTAGACTCTTTTTCCATTTCTTTTTTCAATCGAGTCATCTGAAAAGATGATTATTTTAACTTGGCATGACTGATCACTGGGGTTCGAACCCAAGACTTTTTGAATAGTGGACAGGCAACGTCCCAGTTTAAAAATCAGAGTATCTGAGCTTATCTATTCGTTATTACTAGCTTTTGCCCGTGGCTTCGCTCGTGTAAAAGTCCACTCTCCAGCCCTTCAACTATCTCCACATAAAGAATCACACTCATCCATTGCTCCGTTTTGACGTGAAAGACGGAAAACAAACAAACACACTTTCCCATTAGTATGGATAGTATGAATAAATACTCATCAACATCTATCATAAATGAAACTTGTCCAATATACAAAATGATACCACATCAATGTATAAAACATTATAGGATATTGGACCGCCGAGGGTCGACAGCAGTGTAACAATGGCGGGAAGATCGTAAAACTCCATTATTGAGGTCGAAACATCGAGAAACCTTCGCATTTCCTACATTACATGACGTATTGAGGACTTACGAAAGAAATCGTTAGGTATAATGGTATATGTTTAATCTAATTTGATAGTGATGTATTTTCATGATAATATTGTCATAATTTGTTATATGAGCATAAGTTTAATATTGGAAAAAGTCAATGAACACGACCATGTTTTCGCTTATTACAAATAATAGTTAGACATTTTGTATCTGGAAAAATACCACATATACTGAGTTAGCCTCAAAGTACCTAAGTTCAAAATTTGTGTTATAAAATACAAACTCAACGATTGGAAATTTTTTGACAAACTGATATACGCGACTTCACGTTACACGTCACATTGAAATCATTTATTAAGTTTTTTTGTTATTGCAAACCATTATCATTTAATAGTTTAAATTACACTCTTTAATTTTGTCAAGTGTCTATGAAATAAATTATAGGTTTTATTCACAGTTATTCATAATAACAGAATAAACTAAAACGTCTACAAACATTTAGCAACTTCAACTTATTAGAACCCTAGTAAAAATATACAATAAGAAGATATTGATCAAACTGTACTTTTTAAGTGAACTAAACAAAACGGTAACATAAAAAACTCAGTGATAGGTTCATTGTAGATAAAAAGGAAAGCAAGAGGTCACGAACTCTTTGAAAATAAATCCTTCCCGAGGGCAGTGACCCGAAGCCTTCTTACAGAGCCTTCTCAGGTCTAAATTGGAAAAGTTTCGCTCCATTTCTGAAGAAACAGATGCTTTGAACAAAATATAATAAATAAAACACAGAAGTGCCACATTATCTATTGATTTAGTTAATTAAATAGTTGATTCTATGGTCAAGATCCTGACATTACAGCAACTTCTGTTCAATTGAAACAGTAGTGAATTTAAACAATTTTATATACAGAGACAAATCGCGCAGATTAAGTTTGACTGAAAGTAAATTTATGATCTACGTATATATGTCATGGAATACTGCTGACTAGCACTAAGATACAATACTAGGATACTTATTTAGAAGGTCGTAATTTTTCATATATAGGTAATAAAAACAATTTGTTTAAATCTTTCTTTACTCATTTTAAAAACTACTAAATATAATGTAATTTTTTTTTATTAAGATTATGTGATCGCGACAGTTTCGAAATATGTTAAATCGATTGTATGTCATTCTATGAAATTGCATGGTAAGATAATAGTTAAAAAATCCCAATTTTGGCAAGTAATTTAAAATCCATAGTTAACCATATCACGAGATACAGGTATATGTACATATGTAGAAACCTAATGAACTCCATTCTTTGCTAATGAAATAAATAGATAGGTTCATTAGATTTTTTTAAATATAAGTGTATCTATAAGTACCATCTATATGTTATCCTTCTGTACTCTCGTTGTTGTATTACTCATGCTTTGAACTCACGATAGACATCGAACTCGATAAGTGTCGAGTTGTGAATGGACTTTAACGAGACGAACTTGAAGGCTGTTTGGAATTTGTTGGCAGTTATAAAGCAGAGTTTGTCTAGTTCCCTTATTGATGTAGTTGTTGCCGTTATGTAAAGCTTTTGTTTTATGAGTTTCATTCTTGATAGACATTATACCTACTTAAGTACTTTTTTACAACTTGCACGCACGTAGTCGTGGAAATACATAGTTACATTTAATTTTATTATCTGTAGTTTTATCTCTAGTAGAGTCATGAAATGTTTATGAAAATATGTAATTTTTTTTGATTTTTGCACATATTTAATTCTTATAAAATTAAAGTTATAAGAGGAAAAAAAAATAATTGCTTTTCTTTAAATTTTTATCTAAAGTGATCTTTTGACTTAAAACTTTATAGTCTAAATTGGTGTATTTTAATAAGACGAAGTTGTTTGATAGTTCAACAAGAGTTCATCGGTGATTGGCCCATATTTCTTAAATATTAAATTTCATACCTGAAAAGAGTGATTGTCTAGAACAATTGAAATTAAATTACTTATTTGAATATCAATTTAATCACTTAATTATTGTGGACTATCTGAAGCGGTATCGATGTCTTGGTGAATTACCCAGATGCGCTCCGGTCGTAATATCGTTATCCGGATTCTGTTACCGAGTTGTTATTACATTACCGGTTATTTCATGGGCTTTTTTTAAGAGAAATAATAAACTGAGCAACGAAATATTACTGAAATAACTTACAAATTTTCTATGTGAGCACTTTTTGAATAATTAGTTGTGCAAATAGCATTTTTGTTAGTTAGGTTAGTATTTTGCTTAATTAAATACAAGCTTTCTTTAATGATTTTCATCTGAAAATAAATTCTTCGTAAATATAATTTTTTGCTCATGGTCCTACCTTTATATTCTACCAATCTTGTAATCAATGACTGTATAAATAAAAAATTCAATACGAAGATCTGGCATTCCAAATTTTTAATAATTATGATCTGTCATTCTCTATGATTTATCAATTTTGCCGTTGAAATAAAATAAATTTAATTATTTATTTATCATTGTTGCCGGCGCCTTTTTTTTTTGTCTATTACATTGTTTTATCTACTTTTGATTTATTTTATGGTGTTTGCTTCAAGGATTTGTCTGGTTTTAAACATGAAAATAAAAGACCAACAGTGAAGATGTACGTTGTCTAATAACTAATCTATACTAATAATAAATTAAAAATACTCTTTAAAAAATTAATTTCATTAAAACATAGTACACGAGTAGAATTGTACTAATTTCAATAAAACTTAGTACACGAGAAAATTTAATCCCAATATTCCCATGGAAACGAAACCTAAGACACATCTAGACGCAGTAATTGTATCTCATCCGGGGCAGCATTGACGCCGCTGTTAATTCACTAGGTCGATACCCCGCGCCCGAGTTTAATTTTGTTACCAAGATAGTGTTCCAAGCTGTTATTTCATTACTCGCTGCCTCTAAAGATGTTGTGAAGACGATTATTATATAGATGTTTTCTTTTGTTTAGATACTGGAAGAGCAATATATTGCAGGTTTTGCTAAGAAACAATTATAACTGTATTGAATCTACTGGCGTACAATTCAAAGCGAATGTGTACCCGGCGTAGTGTGTCGACCTAATCCGCCATAATCGGCACGGTTCGGAGTGTCCATTAAATTTGGTCTCACACCCACTCGTTGTCAACAACTGATTACACGTCTCTATAAATTTGTTATGTTGTTAACAATTTTTATAACAGTGTGTTTGTGTCCAAGGTTGATTGAAATATTTTTTATTTTCGCTGAAATTTCTTCACTGAAATAGCAAAATCTATATATTTATGGAATTTCATATCTAAATTCATTACAGGTTTTCAGGCTATATAGATATACTTTATGTGTAGATTTAAATTCATAATTTATTCCCAGAAGGGAAGGTTTCATATTTTATTATATCTGTAATTACTACATTTACACAGTTGTGTATATTTATAGACCATATAATTATAAGCATAATCTAAGTATTTATACATTTTGCCAAAACTATGTTTGCTCATTATTGTAAAATGTATCTATTGATTCATGATTTTAGATGTGATCTAGATTAGAGATGAATTAAGACATGGAAAATAAATATATATGAAATGCTTGTAAAAATCATCCCCCGCATTGATTGATTTCATAATTTCGTTATCAAAATAATCATCAGAGATGAGTGGGTGCGATTCTATTTGAAATCCCTCGGTCCCATAAATATACACGTTGTGCCGCCATTCGTTCACAACCCGCCCGATTATATGCGAGTATAACAGCTTCATTACAATTTCACCATTCATATTGAGTCAAATATATGGATGGCAATTACGAAAATATTGTAATTATTTTGATGGATCGTACTACCATTACACAAATTGAACAAAAGTTATACTTATTTTAAAATATCGAAATCTTTATTTTTATATTTTTGTCGAAAAGTTTGCAATTGGTCCTTTTAATATTTCTATAAAGAATCTCTACATAATAATGTGTTTTTCTTAAATATCTTATATGTACAGACATAGCTCAGTTACAATTTTATTATATGTATAGATAATGGTAATATTAATATAATACATGATATACATTTCTTTGAGGTATTGTATGATTACCAACAAGATGGATTGCCCTTTTACCCTAAATGATAAATGAATTATGAATAAATATGATTTGTAATGAATGATAGATTATACGGTACATATCACGTGTATAAAGTGAGCATAGAACTTATACGATACGGGTACAATCGGGTACATCTATAGTATCATTATAAAGAGAATTTTTGTTTGTTTGTAACAAATACAAAACTACTGGACTGAATTCGATAAAACTTGAAACAATATAGACTAGACCTTAAGTATTGACTTTTATCCCATAATTTCCTCGGTAACAGGAGTAGCGCTGATGAAACTGCGTCGCTAGTATTTATAAAAGTACTCTAACAAAAAAAGTACTAAACATGGCAAAGGCAAGAATATACAAAGAATTTTGTCGTGGATATCACCATGCAATCGTGATTGGTGTTTACGTACATTCTCATATTAGCTAATTTATCAGAGCCAAAACCAATCTTGCCTTACGTGATAAAACAAAAAAGGGTCCCGACCGATCTAATTTACAGATATTTTCTAAAGGATTAACCGTCTGGAACTTTTCACCCCAATTTCTAACAGGGGATTGAAATTTTATGTTAAAAAACTAATTTAAAACTGTTGCTTTTCAGCCAAAGTAAAATATATATTTATGGTTTTGTTGTATGTTATTCACTGTATTATTAACCCCCGACGCGAAAAAGATGGAAGATGGGTTGGGGTACAATCTAATATAAAAATTTCGTTTTTTAAATCCATGATAAATTAATAGTACCTATTATAAAAAATAAATAAATAAAGGATTTGTTTACGTTAGTTATTGTATGACCGAAGTGAAGATATGCGCGGCACGCAGCGTGACGTGCGCCGCATACAGTGAGCCGATTGATCGATGCATGTGAAGTTCGTCCGGAAGGCAATTCGTATTTATGTGATGGACAGTAACTGATGGTGTGAACATGAGACCCTTTTAAGGTTAATTAAATTGGATCAATAAAGGAAGAAGAGCATTATTGTACTGTGTTAGTATTGAATGCAGGTATTTGATTGTTTTAACGATGGTTATCAATTTTGTATATCGATAAATATAAACTTTTTTACTGATGTATTCAAATATCTGCGGCATTAAATGATCTTATTTTTTTTTAGTTTCTTTTACACATCTGAGAATTATATTATAAGTTGACTCTTAATTCATATTTGATTAATTAAGTTGGTATATAAGAATCCAAAATTAAATTACAGTAAATATGTATCTAATGACTTGTCTACGAATACCAATGCTACAAAGTGTCGTAGTATTCGTAGCAGCTACGGGAGCTACGAACGAACTCTACGCAGTCTTGGAAAGTATAATCTCATTTGTAAATCGCTTTGAAATTCTAATTTTTCACATTTTTTTTTAAGTAAAAATACGTGATTCCGCCAATAAGCGGAACTATTAAAAATAACATTGTCTATTGACAAAGTAATGAACTTTATATTTCAAGAAAATGAGCTTGCACTGCACTGAGCGTGCAAGCAAAGTGAGCTTGCACTATCCCACAAAAATATAGATTTAAATGGTATATTTTGCAGAAAAGTTTTCACATCTTTCGATTTGGGTTTCTCTTACAAACTGGCCTTTTTGCTAGTAGTTATATAGTGTCTTAATAAATATGTACACCTATACTGAAATGTAACTAACGGCAGTATAATACTCTGTTTACTTGTAATAAAGTACTTTTCCCGTGTATTACAATTTATATTTCCCAAAACTGTTATTACTTATAGCAATAAATATTTCATATGAGCACACTGACCTACTTCCAACACTTACTTCTATTAATGATCCATTATTTTAATTAAAGCGTTAAGTAATAATCTGTGTCGGGTTTCGTCATAAATATTATATTATGTATTGGCGGTCAATCCCAGCCGGCATATCGGGGAATTATCGGATAGTAGGCAGGTGAATTTCTATCCTCTACTGAGAGAATTCTTATGATAATGATTGGCCAGTAAATAACTGTCCAGATTTTCAATTATTTAACCAAAAAGTAAAAAACGAAAATATGTAGTTATTTTTCATATATTTGTGGAATAACAAGAATTATATGAAAAATTTGGAAATCCTCCGAAAAAAGTAACTGTAACGCTACATGCTACGCTAAAATGCTACACCGATCCTTACTGAGATAAGTACCACTGCAAGAAACTTACTTTTGAATGAAAAAAGGGTATTAAAATTGGTCCATCCGTTTGAGATGATCACAGACATTGACGTCAAATTTTTAACAAGATAAGGTCCTTTGCTTCCAGGTAAGAAACAACAATTAACAATTTAATTATAGTGCGTATTTGGTGGGTAAAAAGTAAAACATACATTGCGTCCTTGCATACATATATGTTCGACTATACATATGCTGGTTTAAACCAAATGTGGCCTCGATACAAATGGCTTTTTAAAGGGTTACTCATTTAGGCCGTGCGTTATTTGTAAGCATAAAACACGGCCTACCGAATGTGTAACTTCCTTATTGTTATTGCAATAATTTATTACAGAACATCTAGGGACATATTTGTTTTATGTGGAGAAAATAAAGAATGTTTATTATTATTAGTATTCTATATAAGAAAAGTACGCGTGGTCGTCAAATAATGATAACGAATTTCTTTAAGATTTTTCCATGAATGAATCTAAGAGTAAAAAAACGTAGAAAACTCAAGGTGCTAGTCTTCCCGTGCAGATTGTAAAAGTCAATTTAGGGAAAGGGCTTGAAACAGGGATCGTCATAAGCAATGAGCTAGCAGCCTGTCACTATTTTTCAATCTTCATTCCACCAATAGACCCACTATTGTGCTAAGCGCGGCCTTCGAGTCTCGCGACTCTTGTCTATGTCTACCCCGTAAAAGATGAAGACGTAATCTATATACTGATAGGATTTATTTATTTGGTTTAATTTCAATTCATAAAATTAATTTTTAAACAGAATAAATTCCATTAAATCATGAGAAAGCGCGTTCGAATTTTATACAATGAAAAACATTTTTCTCAATCTAATTTATAAAAAAGCTAGCTATTTTGACGTGGCAGAGTTGAAGATAGTTTGACTAATCTGGTCTAAAGTCTGTTTTTCACGGAAACAGTAGTTGTGAGCTGACGATAGATATCTTTCATTGTTCGCAAGCTACTGAGCGTATTCAGATTGGGGCAGAAAGTTCTGGAGTTGGGCCTCGACCTGGGAAACGCAGCGTAGGCAGGCCGCCCACGAGATGGAACGACGACTTGGTAAGGTTTGCCGGAGTCCGATGGATACGGGTGACCCAGAACCAGTCTCTGTGGCATTCAATGACCTCCTCCGCCTTTGTCCACCAGTGGACGATTCCTGGCTGATATGATGATGATGTTTTACGATAAGGGTTATCGTTCCAAAAATGTAGAGCAACTGCGTACAAAATATTTAACAAAAACAAACACAGGACAAAATTACGGGTCCCCTTTATTATTCAGTGGTCAAATACACGAGTCGGCAATACACGAGAATCGATTAATATGCTAATCGAGTTGATTTACATCATACCTGGGCGTTATGCGGCCGACTATACATTGAATGGGAGGATTCGGAGGGTCGCTAATGATCGATTTGATTAATTTCTTCTGTGGAAGAATATGTAGTACCAATAACAAAGAGAAATTGAATTAAGCAACGTCTCTAAACCTATACTAGTTTACAAACTGGCCAAGAGCATAACTTTAAAAACTCACGAAATATTTAATCTGTATTTATATATATAAAACTCTTCCGTTACTGAGTGACTGACTGACAGACAACGCACAGCCGAAACTACTGAATGTAAGAAGCTAAAATTTGGAATGTATGTTCTTTGGAGAGTGTATGAAAGTACTAAGAGAGGATTTTTGGAAATTCTACCTCGAAGTGGGTGAAACGGGTGAAAATATTTCATATAAAAGTAAATCTACGCTGGCGAAGTCGCGGACAAAAGCTAGTAAAGCATATTTGTTTTAACCTATAACACATCTATACATATTTATTATCCTTAACTCAATACCATACAGGGGAAATTTATCTGAAAAAAACTTTCACGAATTAAATTCCACAAGAAAGTGAAACATAGTTAAGTAAGCCGTCGAACATCACTACTTTTATTTGCCGTGTTTTATAGATTTAGATACACAGAAACTCCTACTTATTTATAAAAATATTAAATGTTCGTAAATAATTTACTTCGCTCAATACTGGGTAATAAGGAAACATGAAGCGAGGCATGAAAAAGCGTAATCTCCGAAAAAAATATTGACTTTGATGAATGGCGTTCACTTTTTAGATGTTTTCTAAGAAATATGGCAGCTGCCAGTGACTTATTTCAAGTAGACCAACTTAGAATTGAGCTGTAAAAATGACTGAATTGACCGCATCTGCTCATTCCAGTTTCCTTTATATTTTTTCTTCTTTGGGCGTGATCTGTGTCTTTTCTCGTCGACAGCTCTCCTCCAAGGCCTCAATGTAGGCTCTTTTTGAATATTGTAAACTGGTTGTCACTCGAGCCAACCCAAGTCCTGAATATATGGGTGATTATATTTCTAAATTGCTAATTTAACCTCACTGTAAGTAGAAACATAACTCCACGCTTGGTTTCTGTACACTGCAGACAATGAGACGTATGGTTTACTCCATATAAGTCTTCGGTAACAGCAAACCACAGCAACATGCGTGTTTGGGTTTTGCTCGCAAAAATTTTGATTGATAGGAAAGTATGTTTACGTCGTTTTTTTTTATATAACATGATATCTACGAGCAGAGAGTGTACTACAACGAAATAAGGCTCGGAAAAAGGGATTGAACTCAAATATTAATATTTTAAAAATCTAAAGTATGAAAGTAAAGTATTTTCCTTCTTAAAAAATAAATCTGTAAAGAAAGACGATGTTAAGTAAACAAAAAAAAAAAATCGTAGAAAAGGTTTATTACTTTGTTTTCTGTTCCAAATCGAGCTCAGAAATCCGTTTATGGGCTTCGAATTTAATTAAGCATAACCCGTGATACTTAACTACCTACCCAAATAATGAGCAAAATGATCGTGAACATTGGGAGGTTAGCGAAATCTGCAGAGTTTTCAGTAACTGGGGTATTAAACGAATGATTGAACGAATGAACGAATAAATGTATTGTAGGAAACTTCACTTGATTCGTAGGGAAGTTTTCTGACAACTCAATGAAAATCCGTTATGTGCGATGTAACAAAACATTTTTTTAATTTAAGAGGGAGGCAAACGAGCAGGCCGGTCACGTGATATTAAGTGATCACCGCCGCCCATAGACTACTGCAATAACTGCGGAGTCACTGAAGCGTTGCTGGCCTTTAAAAAGCCCCCGTCCTCCCCAAAGGGGAGGAGAAGTTGGGCGTCCGGGTCTCCCACTCA
>JADGIL010022078.1:0-14544 GCA_020352625.1 Cactoblastis cactorum | reverse complement strand
ATTTAGTTTTTTTTATGTCAGAGGGAGGCAAACGAGCAGGCAGGTCATTAGATGTTAAGTGATCACCGCCGCCCATAGACAACTGCAACACCCGCGGAGTTACAGAAGCGTTGCCGGCCTGTAAAAAACCTTCTCCGCCCTCCCCATATGGGGAGGGCGGAGAAGTTGGGCCCCCGGCTCCCCCACTCACCGGACGGAGCATGACGGCTGATAACCGCCACTCAGGCGTCAGTTTTCTGTGGGAGTGTGGTACTTCCCCGGACGAGCCGGCCCATTCGTGCTACAGACTAATTATAAGCCAATGACTGGCTCCACACCACTACAAGTAGTAGCACCATACCACTACTAGTAGTAGTGGCTCCATACCACTATATAAGTTCAGTACTTTTGTAGATTAGCGTGATCATACATACAGACAGACAAAAAATTAAAAAAAAAAATTCCGTTCTATTATTCTTTTTAAGTGTCTCTCTGTCTATTTCGGTCAAAAATAATAAATGTACAGACAAAATATTTTTAATGTTTTATTATATGTATAGATAATGGAACAAACACAACTTGCTTAAAAGAGACTCCCACAATCCGCAGTATTGTAAACAATTTTGTTACCCAAATAGACATTTTTATTTTTATAATGCTACATATGAATTTATAATACAATAATGACTTTACTCAATTTCATATTTGTATTTTCTTTTTGTTCTTTTGAATGGGAACAGACCGGCATTATCTAATTCTGTTTAGTCGCAAAAAATATTTTACGATTGGAAAACAACAAAGACAGCGCTACCTTTTCGGTGCTCAAATTTAATGTCTTCTAAAACATCTCGTTGCCATCTTCAAAAAGCTCCTTAAAAGGTTGCGAATAAAATAAACGGCAGATTTTGTATTTGTAAATAATTAAATTTTAATTACACGCGGCCCGGTGCTTTGCTGAATAACGTCCAATTAAAATGCTAATTTATTAGCGGGCAAATTGCGCAGACTCCGGGCGCGAGCTAACGACAAATTAAATACGGTACAGATGTCATAGAGGTTACACACAAACACATTGAACATTTTGTGATTAATTTGTAAGAGGGCAGCAAAAGAGCAGGCGGGTCACGTGATATTAAGTGATCTACGCCGCCCATAGACAACTGGCACACCCTCAGGGTGAAAACGACACCCCGTGTCGTTGCTGGCCTTTAAAAAGCCTTTTTTCTGATAGCCGCTATTCAGCCGGTCTTCTGTAGGAGTGTGAGGAGCTGGCCCATTCATGCTGCAGGCTAAAAAAGCATGCAGCAGGCTTATACCACTACAAAAAATTATATACGATATGACGTGTAAAAATGGTAATTTTCTAATCGTTTGATTTTTCTGCTAGAGATTAACAAATTTATAGCTATTATGTGTCCCAATGCAGTCAATTAAGCAAAGTAGCCGTATCCGGCTCGAAGACGCTGCCTCAAACCCGAACCTAAAAATGTGATGTTTGTGTCGTTGATGTTTTTCTGCAAAGTATACCGCAAAAATGTACATATGTAACTGTACGATAGTATCAGCTCGCTTCTCTTACCTAATAAATAGCGCGGTAAGCCTTATTATGGTGAAACCGGAGACACTTTATTTTATTTGCATTATTACCTTTGATCCTCATCAAGCAGATATATATTTTTATTATGGATAAAATAACACTACAAAGTTAATATATTTCTGTCTCTCCATAGGTGTCGAGCGGCTTATGACGAACGTGCGGTAAGCAGAAAATTACAGCAATTTTGGTGGAACCTGAACGCACATCGGTGTTGCATGCGAGGATCATCCAGACTAATCGAGTACACACATTAGGCGCAATTATTACTAGTATTGTAATTTTAAGCTATAAACTGCTAAATGGTTACTATTATTTATGTATGAATCAGGTTCTTTACTGTAAATCTTTATAATCGTGAACCATGCTTCCTTTTTTGCCGTCGTTACCTTGCCCTTTATCCATATACCTATAAATTACACACTTGAAAACTAAATAAATATCAACTAATACGCAGATTGCTTCCCAACATGTTTCTATTCATACAAAAGCAAGCAATGATCTTAAAGCCAGGCGTACCGCTTCTGATCGTTGCCATAACTTATTTATTCTAATATAGCATTTCAAATAAGCATTTCTTTAAAAACAGAAATGTAAGGGTAAGTAAATAAATGCCGAAAACCATCCCTTGCAGTTATTTGGATCCCTATCGACACTAACGCAAGTACTTCACCCGCGCCGCGTGACGGTCGCCGTGACGTGACGGAATGCCGCCGCCGGTCATTCCGGCAATATGTGCCACGCGTGACCTACACCGCGTGGGTGAAACATACCTACAGCCTTTCAGGTATCTCATTATGTTATGTAACTCATAAAATCCATAGAGCGAAATAAACTGTACTGAGACGTCGTGTTTTACGCTTTTTATCGCTCCAAGCATGGGAGAAACGTAAGTTTCAACGCAGTTTCAATGAGTTCCACAAAGACTCATTATACTCGTTATCAAATAGTCTATTCCATTTTTCATCATCTATAGAATCGTCCTACTCACTACATATTAGTCAATCACAATACAAATATATATAGAAATAATTATTAAAAAAAAACAAAATACCCGACTGCAAATGCTAATGACTGACTAAAAAGGGGAAAACAAGCTTTACAATTTAGAAATTGTATGCAATACACAATTCTCACTTTATGACGTCATAAAGTCGCCATTTTGAATTTTTTATATTTTTTATGTACCCAGTGTCACTCACACTGTCATAACGAATCCAATGATACCTCATATATTTAAATCCTTCAAGCCTCTAGGCCTCTAGTTTAGGCTCTAGGAGGGAACATAGAAATCATACATACATACATACGTCCGAAAAACATAACCCTCCTTCTGCCGCAGTCGGGTAAAAATACAATTATTTGGCTACTAAACTGGACGCAAGCCGCTTACAACCAGTATATATGAAAAACTTAAGGGTGGCCGAGTTAACAACAATGATGGTCAACTAGCTCTACCCACACGCAAATAAATTTTCGCCATTCGCAATTCAATATAGCTGCATTATCCCACCCTCGTCCGGCGGTGACGGGGCGCACAGCGTCACGCCGCGCGACGCGGAGCGATGTAAATGCGTGGTCACGCTAGGAGCAGTGTTGCCACACGTACGGCAATTCAGTTCTTACAAAGGAGAATGTACGGCATACGGTCGGGAAAGCATTACCGTACGCTAAAATACGACAATCATGGCACCACAAAAAAAACAACAAACCCGTCTCATGATAGACAAAATTAAAAACCAGCCATCGTTAAATCTAAAAAAAGGTAATTCGGTTGGCAGTTCACCTAAAAAAAGCTCATTCAATCATTAAACATACCATAGTTCACCTAAAAAAAGAACATTAAACATGCAATATAACATGGAGCGTAAGACGCCACCTATTTATAGGATGCTCACATATGTGTTATTTGTATTTTTTTTATTATATGGACCCATGTGTATGTTTTCTATAAATAAAATAAATCTAATCTAATATAATCATGAAAAAAGGTAGTTTGGTGGTCAGTTCACCTAAAAAAAGGTCATTCACACTGTCTAATAATAGCTTATAGTATGTATTAGTAGTAGTTTATATAAGATTTACTAGATGACGTTGTTTCAAATTGTAACACGCTATGGTTTTGTTTTGTGGAAAAAATATGTTAAAGGGTCAATGTTAATTAAAAGTCTACGTTCCGGGACTTTGGTTCTAACTACCCTGTCTCGGCATACCTTTGGCTACACACATTAAACTAAACATGCCATGTACAGCATTTTTTCATTGAAATACGGTAATTTTTTCTTTTGTATACGGCAAACCAATACTTATGGTCAGCAGCAACACTGGCTGGGAGGCCTGTCGCCGAGCTCGACGGACGTTTTGTTATTTACACTCTTCATATTTCAAAGCGAGCTAGCGATTGCTTTTAAAAGAGTTTGTAAGTAGGTATGATTACATTCGAATCGATCAAATTTCGACTTTCAATCCTTCATATCAGAAGACATTTTTACGCATCAGAAGCGGCTGTCATTAATTTTATTTTAATACTAATTGTTTTTACAGGTTGCAACCCAATGATCTGTGGGTTGAATTGATGAATGTTTGTCACACAAAGTAGCCATTGCTAGAAGTTATTTAGTTAGTTATTTAATTTATTTTCCAAAAAACAATATTACAAAGTTAGCTGCGAAAATGTACAAATATCGTACAAAACAATTTAAATTCGAACGTACACTGGCGTGACATCACATCGAGCCCCAATATACATATGTAAGTAGTTATAAAAGAAATATCACTTCTGCTAGCTACAGTACGGTAATAACGGTCTGCGACCACACGTGGTGATTAAGAGATTTTTAATTTTATTTATAAGTTTAGACTAAAATACCCACTTAGTAAAATACATATATGCACCATCCCTATTTAATTAAATGCCAGCTATTTTTAAAACAAATCAATCGTACATATTCCAAATGTTTTCATATTTCTATTTCTCTCATGCATTTTGATGATAAATATTTTATAGTACTTACCACAGCTGATTTATTATGCACGAAGAAGTTGTCCTGTTTATCCTTCAGATATTTTTGAAACTTTCATAAAGTAATCGGATCTATCTAAAACAAATGATGAGACGCAACCAAATCCAATTAATAAAGCTTCATGAACAGGCATGACTTAATTACCTTTCATTTTTTAAAGTAACGTAAAATTATATTTCAAGATTAACTTCAAATTCATCTTGAACCGATTAAAATATTAAATAACATTTTCTTATTATCTGTCTGTATCGATCGTGTTAGGACTAAATTTTTATGTCATACATATAATAAAATTGTAATCAAGCTAATGATGTCTGTACATGGAGATATTAAAAAATATGGGAGGTCTTTTTAGGAGCTACAGAAACTAAATCTTTCTTTTTGGATTTTTGGCTGTCTGTATGTTTGTACGCGTATCACGCAATCATAGTGACGCCACTTAGAACACAAGATAGTAAATAGTTACATTTAGGACGCCGCGGGCATAAGCCCGTTAATAATATATAGGTACCTGTATTGCGCAAACTCACGAGCCAAGATTTCATTTATGTAAATACTCGCTACAAACTACATTACTTTCGACTTTTTCCATTTTCTTCGCGTACAAAGTACACGAACGACAAGCAATTCAAGCGACTACGCCGGAAGCGACATACGTACATTCTGCGCTTTTATTTTGTTAGGTACGTCTTTCTGGGTGCTCTTGGTGACAAATATTAAAATGTGTCTTTGCATGATTTATGTCTGATACCAATCATGCTTAGATACATTATGCATGTGAATTTTAATAAAAAACACATGTCGCACTTTGTGTTTGAGCTGACGCGAAAAGCAACATGAGACGGAAGAATTGTATATATTTATGGCTATTTGGTTGGAAATTGGGTGACAATTAGAAAAGACAACTTTAACGTAACGAGCTATGATAATTTTGCAAATCTTTGTAACGAATCTTTACAAACAACAAGGTGTAACCTTATTATTTTGAAAGCTTAGTCTATATGAAACAAAAAAGCTAAAGAAAAGTTGCCCAAATCACAGACTCCGCTGTATTATCTCTATATTCTCCGATGATTTATCCGCGATCGGATCATAAATCCGCCAAGTTACGACGTTCATTATCATCTCCCATATATTTTTATCTCCCTTATTCTTTTCGCCGAGAAATAAAACTTTAAATAAGAGAACTTGGGCTGTTTTATCTTTCTCTCACGCATTTCGACGCAAGAAAGAAATGAGCCTTCTCGTAACAAGCTTGAGAGGAACTTAATTATTTCTTAAGTTTACGCGAATATTAGACATTGAAATGAAACAAATTTAACGGATTCTATCGCGGTTTAATCACTAGCACTACACACAAAGGAACTTTATACTGTTTTAAGTTCTCTATGTGTAACTATTTATTGAGCTCCGACGTTTCGGATACTTTTCAGCATCCATCTTCACGGAAGATTTCCGTCTGATTAAACCGCGATAGAATTGAGAGGAACTTGTTCGAACATTCTGGAAGTCGCATAAGAAAGTTTGCAAACAAGGTATAAAGGATTTTGAGACTTGTGAGATTGAAAAACTAATATAAAAAATAGTTTACTCATTTGTCACTCATTGTGTAAAGTATGTGTACTATATAAAAACACACTAAACAAAAATTTTGAAGCTATAACGACACAGTACAAGATTTCAATACGTTTGATTGGATTTTTTACCTATTGTATACTGTATTTAAAATAAATTGCGCTCATGTCATCTCACTCGTATCAGTCTGTACACAAACACACGTAAAGTTGGGCAAATCTTTTCCGTTTGTGCCGGCCTACTTCCCGGCTTGCACACTCGTTGACACGCGCGCCCTCTCGCGAGTACTTAGTTAATTACCTACGCCGTCTAACATGGCCCCGTGCTATCGCTCCCCTTCTCAGACTTTACCACCTTTTACTCTGTTAATTCACCTAGGACAGTGTATTTGTTTCTTTAATAATTCTAATAATGATGCGTACGTCGGATGCAAAAATATGCTTCTGACACAACAATGTGAACATATATATATTATGAAACATTTTGTATTCCAATCAAGTCCTCAACGTATCCATAATATTAGAATCAACATCGTAACGTCAAATTGGTTTACTTATTAATCAGGACTGCGGCTGCCAATAAGCCTTCAGGATTTTATGCGTCGATAAACTCGTGATCCGGCGTCGTAGCCGATGCGTCGCGCCGCGGCTCCGCCCGTAAACCGGCCGAATGATATCATCTGCTACGAACTTCGTAGCCGTAGCGTCGTGTGCTATTCCTTAGTGGGCAGTAAAATTCGGGGTAAATTTGGCTCATAACCGCGTCGTAAACACAAATTCTGTGTTTGCGCGAAACATTTCCGCTTGAGCCCACTCGAGCGCCGCACCGCAAACATGCTTGATGCGCGTTTAATTTTTCATGAATTTCTTTACGAGCTGACATCACGATGTTTGCTCTCTTCAAAATATTTTCTCTTCTGTTCTAGCTTTTATATGAAATTTTACACAACTCCATCAAACAGCACTTGACATAAACGCAACAAGTATTAAGTACTTGGTGCAGTATTATTAGTATCAAAGTAAATGCATTGGAACTGATTAAAAAATATTGAAATAGTAGCAACAAATATTAAATTATGTAATGATATCTCTCCATAGGTAGTTAAAATGCATCCTCCCCTGGCTATTTTATTATCTATTCTGATCTATCTCTTCTGATATTATCAACTAAAAGAACAAATACTTTATTGAGATAGCTGAAAAGCTGACATAGAGTCACGAAATTTTTTTTTATTTTGAACTTGTCTTTCTTTCTTTTTTTTTTCTTTTCTATCACTTAACATCATCATCGGACATATATGTTAGAGCGTCTTATCAACAATAAATTAACTTAATTTAATAATTATAGCTGCGCTATCATATAACATAAAAATAACTAAATAAAACATAAAAATAAGTAAATAAATACTAGATGACCAATCACGCAAAATAAATAAGCTATATTTTTGTTAAATCGACATTTCAACTGCAATGAATACAGCCGTCGCTTCTTTCCAAAAGTTAAATACATTTCGTAAAAACAACAAGAGAATTCCCCGCGTTCATTTCCGGAATAAATGGCTGCATATTCAAATTTCCACGGCCTCGTTCAGTTCGCAGAAGCGAAGCTTTTGCTGCGAGCTTTTGGTTCCGACGCATCAATTATGTAAAGCTTAGAAGTTACTCGATTTTATCTTTATTTAAGTTATGAATACCATGTATAAACCATGTATTCTATACAAACCTCCGTAGTTTTCACATAATGCATGAAATAGTAATAAATAAATAAAATAACAATCTATAAAGCACCACCTAACCTAGCCTAGCTTAGATGGTGTAATAACACTATTTATGAATCAAAACATATGGACGAAGTTTGGTTTTATATAGTTCTCTTAATTTTATGCATTTACAATCGATACTCGACACTCTGCACCCGACTTTCTACATCCGACACTCCACACTCGCCACTCGAAACTTGACACTCGACATTCGACTCTCGACACTCGACATTTGAAATTCGGCACTCGACACTCGTCTCCAGACACTCCACACTCGATACTCGACACTCGACACTTGACCAACGACACTTGATAGTCGACACCCGACACCCGACTCTCGACACTCACCACTCGAAACTTGACACTTGACACTCGACAATCGAAATCCGACACTCGTCTCCAGACACTCGACACTCGATACTCGACACTTGACACCCGACTCTCGACACTCGCCAATCGAAACTTGACACTCGACACTTGACACTTGACATTCGACACCCGACTCTCGACACTCGGCACTCGCCACTCGAATCTTGACACTCGACACTCGACGATCGAAATCCGACACTCGACACTTTACATTTGAAATTCGGCACTCGACACTCGTCTCCAGACACTTGACACTCGACACACGACACTTGACACCCGACACTCGGCACTCGGCACTCGGCACTCGACACTCAACGCTCGACGCTCGACGCTCGACGCTCGATGCTCGACGCTCGATGCTCGATGCTCGATGCTCGATGCTCGATGCTCGACACTCGTCTCCAGACACTCCACACTCGAAACTCAATACTTGACACTCGACACTTGACCCACGACACTTGACACCCGACACTTGACACTCGACGCTCGACACCCGACAACCGACACCCGACACCCTACAGCTACACGACAGCTAAATCGACAAATTCAGTTCAGTTCGAACAAGTTCAGGTTAAAACTCAATAATGCCCAAATATTTTAAAAAAAAATTAAGTGTACAAAAGCATAGACCTTACCTTTTATAGAAATAGGAACGATATTCGCCTGAAAGGTAGAGGCACTTAAGATGATACGGATTTATACGGATGATAGATACGTGATTTATGATGACATTTTATTGCTTTTTTTTGTATGTACATGTCCCATACTCGTATATTCTAGATATTTCTAGGGATTGTCTGCCTGGGAATATATAAGCGAATTGAGACCCACGCCGAGTCAGTTCTAATTTTACAGAGCTACGAGTGCGAACAAAGCTATAACAAAGCGATTAAGTAAATGAACAAGTGACTGTGAAAAGCGAGTGTACAAGTGGATAGTGATTTGTGTTAACTGTGACAATTGTGATTATGTTGTGCGTAAAATAAAGTCTCGTCAGTGTCAACAGGCTTTTTCTTTCGAATCAACGGACCAGTAGTAGCCCGTAACAATATGAATAGGTATGCACACCTAATTTCATTTATATCGATCTAGCGGTTTAGCTATGAAAGCGGAACAGACAAACTCTCGCATTATAATATTAATGTTTAAAGTATTTATTTATAATATTAGTATGAAAGTATGGATGAACGAATAAATTGTTATTGGTAAAATCAAACGAGAAATCTGAATACCTTTCTAAAGTTTCTAACCACTGAACTAAAAACATATTAACAACTCAACTTGTCAAAAACAATAAATACTTAGTATACCTAAAAGAAACTTGAAATTATAGGAATCGTACTTAATGTTTGGTTACCTATTTATGATTAAGTAGTTTTGTGTTCTTCGGGAAAAAAATTGTATTGGCTTTTGTGTATTGAAATATTAAAAACTTTAATAATTCTTTTGTATTGATTTCCTTACAAGTCATTAATGTATTATCAGCTTTTTTTCAGCGAATTTGTCCATTGTAGAATGTTTTCTCGATAACAACTTCAACTTGAAAAGTATACACTCATTATTGGCATTATTAAAAAAAATTAAATCTTTAACATTATTTCCACTATGTGTAAAGCTGCCTTCAAACAAGATTGTCTTATATAAGCGTAAAAGCCACAAATACGCGTTCTACGCTTATATAAGACAATCTTGTCTTCAAATCTTGAAGATTAAGATATTTTCCCGTTTATATGACGGAGAAAAACGTATTCAGTGTGAGCACACGCTTAATACGAGCACGTTCGTACGTTTACATACGATACTTAGTCGTGTCCAAACTGCGCGGCCTAATGTTAGTTTGGACTTAGAAGAATAACAATTACTGTAATTTATCACTGTCAAATCTGACAGTTTGACCCGTCTCAGGTGAGACGGATGCGGGCGCGCCGGCGGCGCGGCGGGGACGGGATGAAAGCGTGACGGTGACGAGGCATTACGGCATTAAGAAAGGTAGTGGAATTCTAGGTAGTGGAGTAACCTGAATTTGCATCTGAATAAAGAAGAAGGTAGTCGTTTAGTTATTAATACCCCAAAATAATTTCAACGGCCAAGGCAGTCTCGCTAATAATGCGACAGACCGCTCAGTATGTCCGTCACGTGTGCGGAGCGGAGACTATGTAATGGCCCGCCTGCTGCCTGCGAAATATTACGGAGGAATTTTCTACAATTTGTTCCAAAGGTTTCACTCGTGATATAAATAAAAGACTTCAACTTTTACATTTTATTTTATTCTAGCCTTTTACATAAATGAAACGAAATAACGCAAATAGATAATTAAGTTTTCAGTTAAATAATCATAGGTTGCGTATTTTTCAAGTTTTTATTTTTATCAGAGAGAGGCAAACAAGCTTCACATGATGTTAAGCAATCACCGCCCCTATAAATACCTGCAACACCCGGAGGGTCACAGGAGCGTTGCCGGCCTTTAGTTTCTTGGATCCGACTGATATTATTTTTTCCGAGTCCCCTGAACGATGGCAAGATCTCTGACAAGGTAGCAAGTCTTCTTTATCCGAGCGTTATCCCGGTTGCTCCGAGGCGACTGAGGCTCGGTGCCCAGGTAGCAAGTAATAGTAATTAAATAATTTACTTGAATATTTTAAAAACATTAAATTAAAATAACTATGTTCTTCATTTTGTGTATAACCTCAAAAACCGGCCTCAACTCAAAATAATATAAACCACATTCCTTTAACTTCAATTGCAAAAAAACCTCTTTTAAAACACAATATTTACTCGATTTTCACCCGCAAAATTAGCAGAGGTAAGGAGGACATAAAAAAATAATTATGAACGTCGGCTGCAGATCGCGGCTGGGCGCGGCGAGGCGGTAGTCCCGGCGGGATTCTTTCTTCCACATCATGTTTTATTCCTAATTTACTGAGGCGTAACGACTTAAAACCGACAATAATTTCCCCACAATTCTTATTTGGCATAATTATAATTTAAGCCAATTACTTTTGACTGAAAATTTAATTCGCATGATGTTAATAGGCTCAAAAGAAGATTGTAGAACAAATTTTTCTCTAGTAACGCAGTAGCTTTACTACAATAAATTTATAAAATGAAGCTTCAGTGTTTACTGATGTTGTGCTTATATAAATAATGATTGAGAATAAACAACAGTATTTCATGTTGTGTTATGTCTGCAAATATTATGCAAAAGGATGAGGAACCATAAAGAGGGCATTAACAAATAATGATGAACGTCGGAAGCGGATTACGGCGAACGGCGCGCACGTTATCCCAACGCAGGAAACGCGGCCCAACAACTACTGGACGATTAACCGTCATACCCGTTACTGGCTACTGCTTATTAGGGATCCGTACCCGACGGGTAAAACGGGAACCCTATTACTAAGGCTTCTCTGTCTGTCTGTCACCAGGATGTATCTCATAAACCGTGAAAGCTAGACAGTTGAAATTTTGTTGTATTTCTGTTGCCAACAACAACTACTAAAAACAAAAATAAAATGAATATTGTTGGGGACTCCCACATAACAAATGTAATTTATTTGCTTAATTTTGCTCTATATTGCTAAAAGCAACAAGTAAATGCTTGAAATATTCATGGAATATATATTTATGAATTAACTTTAAAGAATAATAATTAAATTTAATAAATATTTAAGGGGGCTTCCATACAACAAAAGTCATTTTTTTTTTTTGTTTTTCATAGATAATGGCAGTGAACCCTTGTGCGAGTCCGACTCGTACTTAGCCTTTTTTTAAACCTTAGGGGTTGACAAAACTAACAGTCGGGGACTCGAATATCACGTTTATTGGAAGAATAGAGCAAATTCAAATATAGTATTTTAACGCTCTCTGTGGGATGATTGTTAACGTAACTAGAGTACTCAGGAGGTAATGGATTCGATACCTGGTGAGATGATAAATTTTTTTTTAGTCTTATTGACATGGATCTTAGATGTTTATCTATATCTGTACCCTAATTCCTACTGATATTGTAAATATTGTAAGTGAGGATGTATGTACGTTCATTAGTCTTTCACGAAAAATTTATTGGACGGATTAGGATGAAACTTTACAGTAATATACATCGAACATATAGGTTACATACCAAAGTCCACACGAGCAAAGCCGCGCGCAAAAGCTAGTATATGATAAATCAATATATACAACAACTTATATGTTTCAAATGCCTTGCTTTTTTGCGACTAAGACAAAGCCGCTGTGTGTGAATTTTAATAAAGTCTACGATGACTGTACGTCACTCACGTACAGACGTCAAGCACAGACTTACTTTGATTTATTTTGTTTTATTTTTAGAATCTAGAAAAATAATTTAACTTCGCAACTCCTAAATAAAATTCAACGAAACGTTTTTCATTATTAAAAACGTTATAGAACAGACGTTTATTTTGCATGAAATTCGAAATTAAAATCGAATATATAATTTAAATCATGTTGTTGTGTGATTTCTATCCTTAACGTTTGTAAATTTTTAGTTTCCTATTTTTAATATATTACATATTATCATATTACATTTTTCTAATATTATAAAGCGACGATCTGCGACGATATTTAACAATATAAATTATATTCTCATTTGCAATTAATTGGCTCTTTACAATACACACAATCTTAAAATTTTAAGTCTGGATTGCTACCGCGCCCCATGAGGTCGTGGCGGACGCGAATCAGCGTCCATCGTGCTCCATATTTTAACGATCTGTGCGTGCTACGCAATTCATTAAAATGCTAAGTATACGTAAAGTATTAACTTTTTTACAGAGAGTAAATTTTCCCAAAAAATAGTTACACGGTAACTGCTGGTAATATTGTCGGCGCACTATGCAAGGCGGGTAGCTTAAATAGTTCGTCCTCGGCGTGAATAGGGAGCTCCGGAATATAGCTGCGAGACGTGCCCCAGCGCCGTATATCTCAGCGAGCTGTAAGGAGAGCTGTTACTCAGCGCGCTCTATTCCGACGATTGTTCCTCTATGCAACAATTTGTGGAAAACAGAAAAGATACAACGATAAGGTTTAAAGATACATACAGATACAGATTGGCCGAAAAAATCAAAACATTATCGAATAAGTAGCTGTTATACATTTATTTATTTATAAAAGCATTTTTACATTTGCGCTAAGCATCTCTATTATCGCCATCTGAATCATTCATGCCTGAAATATAATCTAGCTGCTGGACGTTCTGCTAGTCTCTAAACGAGAACTGGACGATTCTGTTTTAGAACATTGCTTATCATTCTGTTCTGTGGGTATTTTGAGCAAACCGCGGAATAGCAGTATCACTCTGATGTCGCCGCAAACTGCGGAGAATTGCGTCGTCCGTCACCGCGGCGGGACGGGGCGGCGGCCATATTTCACGTCATTTTCATGGCTGATTCGTCAAAATAATAAACTAGCAAGTAATAAATTGTATTAACTACAGTGACCGATAATATTCTGAAAAAAATGTAATTTTAAAGTTACATAAACTTCGCAGAAAAGATCTGCGGTGATTATCATAACCAAAAATATATATCTAGGAAAATTGCGGGTGGCGTTTTTTTTATGAAAGAGGGAGGCAAACGAGCAGGCGGGGTTGAGGGAAGTTGGGTTCCGGTAATAGTTAGAATCAAGTGCATCTTAAACGTTGCGTACAACAGAGAACCGTGTATGTGTGGTGTAGATTGGACAGGGTTCCGACGTCCCGATTTGAAAACTTATTTAATATGTGGGCTACAACGGGCACATCCATGGCTGCCGTTTGGTGAATTACTTATTTATTTTGGAATGTTTAGATAAATCGTGGTGCCTTTTATGACATAAACGAATTAATATCTAAAGAACGATAATATACCGCACAGACGCGTCTAAGCTGATGTTGTGTTGTTACCATCTGAACTGTTAATATTTATATTATTGTTTTATTTCACTTCGTTTTATTGTGTTTGTATGTACTTCAAATTATTTAAAAATAATTAACATCTACTTGTGAAAACTCCGAAGAAGGAAAATCCATATGGTAGTATAATTAGAGTATGACTGACATTTAAAACTCTTAAAATATAATGAAAAAGCATTTTCTTACAGCCAGTAATCACTGTATTTATTTTTAACTAGCTAATGCCCGCGACTTCGCCCGCGTAGATTACTTAGTACTACTACAATAAATTATATCCCTCGAGAACCATAAATTTTCCGGGATAAACAGCAGCCTATCTTTTATTCCAGGTTAT
>JADGIL010022052.1:5268-16646 GCA_020352625.1 Cactoblastis cactorum | reverse complement strand
CAATCATCTTTTACTGGAGTATCCGGAACTTTAGTGGATTGAATTAGTAGCCTGGCTGACAATTGTTTAGGTGAAATACTTTTCACAATAAATAAAACTACGTTTAAAAAAACCGACTTCAAATGTGCGTATTGTACACAAGAATTAAAAAGAATAAAATAATAATAATTAGCGTTATTTTCGAATAATGCGTAAGTAATTGTTATATACAAACTCTATATTTTCGTTCCTAATCCTATCCATTCAAAAAGTTAAATGAACGTTCCTAATCCTATCCATTCGTGTTACCCCGGTCGTCCAACGCATATCTTCAAATGCCCAGAATGAAGCCACTTTTCGCCTGTACTTTATTTTTTTTAATACAAATTGTATTTTAAAAAATTCATCTTAATTTGGCCGGGTTTTGGAACCGTCATCGTCCTAACAGAGCTCGTTAATTCACAAAGCTAGTAATCCTAAAAAAAAAGTCATCGAGGTACATAAAATTTTATCAAAACTGCTTCTGAAATCAAAACTACTAGGCCAAAAAGGATAAAATTTATATGGAACCCAATGGCAAACATTCTGCGTCGAATAAAAAGAATTACGTAAATCGGACCAGAAACGTCGGCGTAATCGATTTACATACATAAAAAAAATACTATCCGAATTGAGAACCACCTCCTTTTTGAAGTCTATTAAAAATGATTCTTCCATTGATGGAATTACACAGATAATAAAGGCCCTAAATTAGAACAATTTCCTACTTTTCTCTAGGCGTTCCGAGCTAAACTATTGTGGCTAAGTTAGTTGCAAGCGGAGAGCCATCATCGATTTCGAATTAAATCAAATAGAACTGGAACTGTGGTTCGTAAAAAAAATTAATGCTTAAAAATTAAGAAACGTAAAATTTGTTTTAAGTTTCTCAGTTCTAAGCTGAAGAATTCTTTGAACCTTGAACTCTTCTTTGAATTCTTTTAAAGACTTCGATACGTAAGTAAATTTTTCGAAGTTACCATAATTGTTTACCTAAACTTTGTTCTTATAAATTAGAAGAATATAAAATAAATATGTATATAGACGTATAAAAATAACTTTTTACTAAAGATTATTTCAGTTCAATGTCTTCATATTAAATAAACCTTGCATTGTCGTGTTTATCCTTGGAATTCCAAATAGCAGTGCAAGGACATAAAAATTCTTATCAAGTAAGTCATTTTTATTGCGATAGTAAATAAGAATATTTTTTAAAAATTATTTCGTCTACTAAGAATAATACAAAATTCTATGAAGAAATTGAAATAGATATTAAATAGCCCCATATTTTATAAAAGTTTATAAACACATCCCTATTTTCGTTCCTGCAATATTATATGAAATCTTTTAAATACATTTAAGCTTCAATCGTAGCTTATATCATCACTTTGACCACAGTTAGATTTCAATTCAAATCATCGTGATTCAAAAAAGCTCTTTTAAAATCATGTTTTCATATCTGCCACATCAAAACCTCAACATTCACATGAAAAAATATTACGAGTACCGCAACCTTCGAAACATTGCGATGACAAAGCCATTGTCTGTGATGACTAAAGTTGAGGGTGGCTGCTTCCCTAAAGGTGGTGGCGACGTGAGGTCACCACTGAGAGGTGAAGGTCAATCCTTGGACGTATCGGGCAAACGCTGTAACAAAGTCGATACAAACGTATGCAGTTAATACATTAATTTGTAAAGGTATCCAACCCATCTTTTTTCTGCATAAAGCCTTAACATCTTTAATACATTCACTAACGACAGTCTTGCACTGCTTCCGGTGTGGATTACGGGAATTACGGGATACTAAACAGCCTTCCTCGACAAATGAACTATCTGGTACTGAATAAGTTTTTCAATTTTAACCAGAAAGGTTAACGCATACAACCAAACAAACAAAATCTTCCGCTTTACAAAAAACTTTTAAATATTTAGATTTCTTTACGTTCGCGAGTCATTATAAAGCTGCACTTCGAACTATACAGATTTACGTATGTAATACTTCAATATTGTAAGCGCTTATGCTTAAATATTCGTGCGCTTACCTGTTCTATTTTATTTATTGATAAATTATGATGTGAGCAATGGATATTAATATTATATAATTTCTAAAAGTGTCATAAAATGGTTTACCCATCTTGAAAGATTCCAACCTTCCAGTCTACAGTCTACAACTTTTGATGTATTATATTCCTTCATATCTTCAAAGCTCATTAGTCCATGAAGCGAAGGACAGTGATTTGAGTGTTGATTAATAGGCATTTATAATTCTTCAAATTCCAATTGATACTTAATTGCTATCAAATTCTTTGAAACCCTGAACAAATTAGTCGAATTTTCATATTATCGATAATATGTAATAGTATTCCAAAGAAATCGTTTCACGGGAGCTCGATTGTACTCACAGTAGATTGAGGTGAAGGTCGGTGATTCAGTCTACCCTGCAGCCCCTTTGTTAGCCCAACACATGCTATGATCGTTACTAGGATACAAAACAAAGAAAAGTCTATATTTTCCAATAACGTATGATGCATAATTAAATATAACATAAACATAAATAAGTTAAGAATATTTATTAAATTCTAATTTGATATACATGATTCAGAAAGAAATAGAAAAAAGTACTTAATTTATTCGTTTATGATTATTTTAATTAGATCTGTACCATCAGTATATAAAACACATACCGTATGATAGGTCTTTGCTCTTAAATATGCAAGGATATTTATCACTAGTTATATTACAAGAAAAATACAGAGACATTACCTATAACAATATACAATTTCTAATTTTCACTTTATCATGCCTCCTGAGAATGTTATTGGTCTGTAGAACGGACTCATGTTGGCTTTCTTTATATATCTCTTTCTGCTGACAGATTTATTTATATCAAGTAGTACTAGTTATGATAATTCTTGGTAAAAATCATTTTATAAATACAGATACATGTAATATCAAGTCTTTATAGGTTATATATAGAGACAACAGTCGGGGAAACTCGAAATCCACGCTTACTTGAATAGCGGGCTTTAGGATGAAATGGAGATATAATAAATGCAAGTCCATATAGCCTATGAGAAGACTCTACTAACTGTTAGGAATACAGTACAGGTAAATAATTACCTCTGCAGTGAAAACTACTAATTTGCACATAAACCAAGATAACCCCTCAATTTGAGCTCGTAAAATGGGCAATAGTAAACAATATAAAGTTGCGCAAACTAGACGTGGCCGTTGCGAGTCGGATCGGCGAAAAATTACAATAGCTCGGAATATCGGAACCAATACCATAAAATATAAATGCTATGGAACTAAACTCGTTTTTTTTGGATGTTTTTGTATACATATATACGCAATACTTTACGTATCGCACATTATATCCATACTTAATATTATAAATGTGAAAGTCTGTCTGTCTGCTCCGCTTTAACAGCTAAAACGCTATTGAAATAAAATTTGATATGCTTATGGTTAAAAACCCATGTTCAGTCAGACATAAGGTACCTTTTTTTTCAAAAGTCCCCCAATATATTAAAATGGTTTGCTTGTATGCAAATCATGTCTCTTCCGCTTTCACGGCTAAATCGACTATTCTACGTTGACGAAGTCGCGGGTACACAGCTAGTACTTACTAATAAATTCGTACTACACGAAGTGACTACGAGTATTAAAAGGTATCTATGAACGTTTTTTGTTGGTAATTTTTTTTTCACTGTTTACTGGCAGAGATGTTAATTCTGTATAAACCATATTTTTATCAATACTATTAATGATGAAAATTTGCAACTTGGCAGACCGTTTAGCTCATTTTTTAACATAATTAAATGTGATAAAAACTTGACGATTACTCAACAGAAAACTATAAGAAAGCAAAATATGTTATTGTATACTGTTTTAAAATTTTTTACCGGCCTTTAAAAAATCCTGCCCTTCCCAAATAGGGAGGGCGGGTAAGTTGGGCCTCCGGCTCTCCCACTCACCGGACGCAGCATGGCGGCTGATAGCCGCCATTCAGGCGTCGGTCTTCTGTGGGAGTGTGGTACTTCCCCGAACGAGCCGGTCTATTTATGCAGCAGTCTAAAAAGCATGCAGCAGGCTCATACCACTACACTATATCCGTCCTTGCAAAAAATATATCGTAAATAATATACAGTATAGCTGTAAAAATTACATGACACCGAAGCCGTAAAGCATCCTCAAACCTGGATTTTACATTTAAACTAAATGGCTATATATAGAATAATATGTATCGTGACTATGACTATGAAGTAACTTAAATGCAAGCAGGAAAAGATAACATAAAATTTCATTTACGTACATACTACATTCTTCAAATTCATGAGTCATATTTGACTGTAAAATCGTAGCAGACAATTTACTTGTTTTTAGTATAAACCCTTTATTTTGTTTTATAATGACCACACTAACTCACTGCGCAGTGCGGTCATAAACCGAATGAAAGAAATACAGAGACGACATGAATTTTAACTCTTATATATGCGCTGAGAATTCCTCAAATACTAAAATGTATAAAAAATATTACGCTGTTTTTTATCAATAAATCGGATAAATCGTAAAATAAATTTTAGTACTTTAAAAAAAATGCTTTGTATTGGCACTTGTTTAAGTATCCTTAATAAGCGCGTAAAATTAATCTTAAACCATATAAGACTGTGTTACTGTTGTAATAATAATCATAATTATACTCTTAAATCTTAATAGTTTTTAAAATGACATTTATAACGCAAATAATTTTTCGATGATGCGTCATAATAATGAAGTTTAAAATCCATGCTCTTCTTAAGTTGCTATTATGATCCGTATTTACCACATGGCCTGAAAAGTTGCTTCTCAATAAAAAGCAATAGGCGCACAACACATTAGTTCTTAGAAATGCTTAAACTCTCGTGCGTACACTTCAGATTTTCCGTCCATTTACCCATTTAGCTCTAAAATAAGAAAAAAGTCTTCTTTTTTCATTGCATGAATAAAACATTAAATATAAATTACATATATAAAATAGTTCAGGTAATTTGATGAAAACTACCTTGGGTAAAATTTTATGAATTAATGATACTTTATTTCCAATAAAGTACAGTGTATATAGATGGTAGTAGTAACAAGAATGGTAGCTCACTTTTAATCTAGTTTAAGTTAGTAGTTTAAGTTTGTAAGTAATATTAATGAGAAAATACGCTGGATAAACATTTAAACATGTGTTAATAACGAGGCAATTTATGAAATTGAGTGTGATATTTTATACGTTACAATTATATTCATAAAATATAGAATTTTCCGAATTGCCAGTATTTAGAGAATGAGGACATTTCGTATGTAATTCTGTGATTGAAACACCGATAACATGAATATGACCTCGAAATCTTGACAATGAGGTTTTACATCGTTTCAGTGTCGACCGTCGATGAAACAAAGGAGGTCTGTACTTGTTACGCTTCTGACTGTAACTGTAAATTTGGTAACAGTTTTGTTACATAAAACAACGAGTATTGAGCGCTGTGGGCCAATGAATCATAAAACGCCGTTAGCAGGATTTAGCACATGTATCAATCAACTAAACCACTAGATCTATATTAATGTTTATTGCTCACAGTGGCTGGCTTCTAAGACTTTCAAATCAGTATACTCAACAGGCATGAATGACGACTGAGGTTAATTTTGTCCAGCAGTAGTACCAGTTATAGCAGCTGCATAAAAATAAAGAGCTCAAAATTCCCATGGAATTTTTGTACTGATTAATTAATCATCACAAGGGATAGGACCTCATTTTTTACTCAGAATTTTGCCGTCAGATCATCATATCAGATCATGGTCATATCAGATTTTTTAACTTAAAGCTGTTGTCTATTTTTATTAATTAAAAATCATCAGTTATAGATAGAAATTATTCAAATGCGAAAAAGTAATAACCTGCAACATTAGTAAAAATCTAAAATATTATTGTGAGAGTAATAAACTTGTTCCTATAAGTAAAATGATTCACAAGACATTTGTAGTGGCCCCCCAGCCTTAGTCATGTCAAATTGACCGCACTCTGATTTGGGAACTCTCAGTGGACTATCATGTTGGATGAATCATCATTGTTTATTGACCTCAATCCTGTCTCAGGGAACTGGCAATTAAAGGGTAGACGTCGCCTATTTGAATCATATTAGGAAAATAAATAAAAATAATACATTGATTAACACCTTCCTAAACATGCATATATTATATTATATATATGCATATAACATATATATGTAAATGCAAACTTAATTCGGTACCTACTTATTTCCTCTAGTTTCAATTACATATTATATTCATAACAATGAATAACTTCAAAAGCACATCTTTATAATACGCAAAAATATTAATTTAAACTTAACCTTAAAACCACTACATTCATATTTAAAGCCATTATAAAACTATTCCTACTCATTCTGTTTTGCTACCATCCTGTGTTCGAAGAAAATTAGACTACTAATACTTAATGCACCTGTTTACGTATTACAATAATTATATTTCACTCTTACTTAGTTTAGTAACTTAAAATTATAAGTGGAAAACCAAGTACATATTTGGTATATTTGTTAGTAACACAGTGACATTATAACGTTTCATAACAGGGAAAGTATGATTTGGCTTTTGATGACTTTGCTATCAATCCTCAGGTATTTCCCATGAGGACGACAACTCATTCATACGATGCTATTCATCTTTTAACTTTATTAAAACAATTTAATATGATGCTAGTCATTAAAATATAACGGATTACGTAGCGCCAAAATCTGAACCCGTTTAACCAGTTTCAGTCGAGATCAAGACGCATAAATCATACCGGAAACACATCATTATCACAGATATGATGAAATACCGATAACGAAAAAACTTTTAAATGGATTATTTGTAAAGTTGTAGAAATGTCACATAACAAAGAGTTAAAAGATTAATAATTTTCATCTTTCCTATTGGCTGTTCCACGACCGACCAATTAAGTTCAGTTGTCATTGATCTGTCTGGCATTCCCCATTTTATTAATTTAATAAATGTAACCTACAAGTTTCATGATATACTAGGTGCAAAAAAAAGACAATAAATCAAAATGCAAGCAAGGGATTTTTTATGACTTATAGATATAAATCATAAACTAAACTTATATTTATAGTTATATATATATAGATATATATGTATTTTTAGTTAAAATAATATTTGTATCTTTGCACGTAACGGTTGAGATTTATTTTAATTTAATACCAATTATTAGATATATGTGACATTTTATTTCAACTCTAATTTTATTTCTATTCCGAGCAGACCATTACTATTTTAATAATATTGCATGGTATCTATTCGAAAGCGAATATTTCTTTTAGCAAATACCAGTGGTAGTTAGGTATTATATTGAAATAAATCATAGTTGCCGATAGCCAGTATGGTATAAACTTACATACATTCACGATACAAGAGTAAGTAGTAAGACTAAGCTAAAACAGGTGTCAGTCTTTATTTCCTAAGTTATATCCGTATATCCTGCCGAAGAATATAATTATAATAATTAACGATGACACATCGCAACATACTGGTAGTTAATCATTATTTATAAGCAGATGCACTTCTGAACAAAGCTGAGGACCTTCGAGCATTGCCAAGGGCGGGAATTACGAGGGAGACCTTTGGCTACAATGTACGGTGTATTATGCAAATTATGTATTTATATTTCCGCTACTAATGCCCGCTTTGACTTGATAGCTATATACTAATATAAGCAAATGGGAAATTTTTATTCTAGTAAAAGCTTATATTGTAATTCATCGTTTCTATCAAATCATAAGGAAAGAAGAAAGGAAGATGATATGTATTGTACATATGTATTGTTATTGTTCCTACATATCTTATCTATGTAAGGTCGGTACCATGCTTCAGAAAAAGCAGTATACATCATATTCCTCTCTAATTAATATTTCAGGTTATATTATACACTAACTAATGCCCGCGATTTCGTCCGACCAATGGATACTATAACATCTTGTCAGCCCCTTGCTCGGTTACAATAAATTAGATCCTTCGAGAACCGTACATTTTTCCGGGATAAAAAGTAGCCTATCAATCTAGATCATAGTCCATCGTTATACCAAATTTCTTCCTGATCTGTTCCGTAGTTTTTGTGTGATGCGAGTACAACATACAGACAGACAAAAATTCTAAAACCAATCGTTTTGGTTTCTATAGGTCCTATAAAGAACCGCTATATATGTTATTCTTAAATATCTCCCATGTACAGATATAGCTCAGTTACAATTTTATTATATGTATAGATAATTTGGTTTCTTACGGAAGCTTATCATAAAAGGTCAACATTCATTGTTATAAAAATTACAAAAAAGTTATGGTGTGAATTAATTATAATCGAGTTACTTAATTTCTGATGCGTGAGATAGTCAGTTACATAAATAAAACTACGTTTAAAAAAAACGACTTCAAATGTGCGTATTGTACACAAGAACTAAAAATAATAAAATAATAATAATTAGCGTTATTTTCATATAGTGCGTAAATAATTATTGTTTTATACAAACTGTATAGGACCCAATGGCAAATATTCTGCGTCGAATAAAAAAAGAATTATGTAAATCGGACCAGAAACGTCGGCGTAATCGATGTATGTACATACATAAAAAAAAATACTATCCGAATTGAGAACCACCTCCTTTTTGAAGTCGGTTAAAAATATGAATTGACGTTATGAATGAGATTTGTAAAGATAAGGTATTCTAAAAATAGATTTGTTAAATAACAAACATACTTACTTGATTTGTTTAAAGCTGGACGATAGCCAGGGGTAGAGCATAATAGGCATATATCCAATACTTCCTTGTAGGTATGTAGGTAAATTAATGTATTTAATTTACATAAAGCATTTATGGTGGAATATAACCAGCGTGAACTATACCAATTGTTATATCTGGTGGCAAATTCCACAGAATTTCCAGTCGATGACCCGAAGCGTGTAAAGTTGACTATAACGAGGAAAATACGCAATCCTAAAACCACTACGTAGAAACTATAGCTAGCTAAGGTAATTATTTTGCTATGGCTGCATAAGTACTTAGTATAAACATACTTGGTACATGGTTTGATTTTACATAATAGAGTTGAATTTGGAAATTTTAATTACAATTTTATAGGATGACTAGCTCATGCCCGTGACATCATCCACGCGTAACTATAGTCAATATCTTGGGTACTAAGTGGCCTAACAAAATAAAACCAATGCTATATTTTAAGTTAGACCAAAACAACTGATAACCGCATCAAAATGCATCCAGTAGTTTTTGCATGATGCGCTACAAACATACGTACCTACAAACAGACTTAAAATAATATTTTAATAATCGTTTTGGCTTATAAAGTTTTATTTTTTTGTTAATATCTCCTATATATAGACATAATTCAGTTACAGTTTTATTATATGTATAGATATAAATATTTTTAATCATGTTCATGTAAACTAGATAACTTGTCACGATCATGATTAAAAATATAACGTCCTATATCATTAACACTCCACCATCAAAATACAATCTGCACAGTGAATGTTAATTGCGTTAAATACTTTGTATGTGATCTTTATTATGTGGAGCACGGTGTGTAGTATGTAGATGATGGGAGAAGCGAAGGCGGAAGCGTCGACTCCCGCGATCCATCTCAGACGCTGATTCCGTGCGCCCGCGCAGAATCGCTAATACAACCTCTGCGTCCACGCACACCCATCTGTATTCAAACAGCAGACACTGACCATCGCTAGCAAATCGCTAAAAATACAAGACACAAGGTCATCTCATGGCCGACATGGCCTTACCTGAATCACATAAACTGACAAATAAATGTTTGTTCCGGCAGGATAACAAAAGAGTGCTTTGGGTTCGTCTCCAAATGAAACATTTTAATTTGCTTTTCAAATACTTTTAATTGTACAACACATTTTTGGCACCTAAATATTTATAATAGGAAGACCTCAAGTACCAATAATATTAATTATCTAAGGGTTAAAGCATAATTCGCGAGTTATATTGTGGTTACTGATATATAAGATAATTTTTAAATCGTAGAAAAGAAATGAATTTGTAAATAAGGCTTAATAATTTAAGTATGGCAGCTGGATGGGAATGATTCACCAACCGGCTGAATCATGACGACTTATCTTTTTAATTATATATTGAAATAATTTGAATGGCCTTAACAATCAACACGTATTAGTCCTGGGATATCAATATATCCTCTTTGAAACACGTCAATGTCTGAGTTATCCCTGATGCGCTCAGCAAGGGCTTTCTCCTGGGCGAGAGGGTGCCAAGCGCCGAGCGTGCAAGCTGTGTCGTCACGTGCCACGTGGTAATGGCAGCGGCGGGTGGCACGTACTGACGGCACGTACTCAAACACACGAACCCGCTGGCACCGCTGCAGTGATAGCCATATACCTGGAAGTTATCATCCTCTTTATGGGCGCGGAAGTGTACAAAGATATAATGAGTGATTAAACTCTGACACTATTATAATATAAACAGATCCATGTTATAACATAGGTCTGTAGCATTACAATAAAGAATTTGAATTTGTGTAATATTTTTTGGATAATTTTATATTATAATTCTTATTAGATAGACGGACAGACCGCTAAACTAAATGCAACAATGGAATATTTATGGTGTATCGAAATTAAGTATTATTTTCAAATATGATCTTCGAATTAACAAATACCTATAAACCCTGACGATGGAGGATTTCTTCGAAGTCGATAAGAAGAAGCATCTTGGAGAACGGCCCACAGCTCCCACAGAACTTGTGGCCGAAGCAAGTGTACGTCTGCGTCGGGTCTTTCTTCAAGAAGTCTGAAAAATATTTTTAATTTTTTTTTATATAGTTTTACAATTAAAGAAAGTTAGTTTGTATATAGATTAGACAAAACATAAAAGTCGACGCCAGATACTTAAGTGATTGCCTTTTCCTATGAGTGAACTACACACCAACAGTACATTCGGAAAGCAGAAAAAAAAAACTAAAATAAAAAAATCGATAGTGAAACATTTAACAATAAATACCAAACTACTTGATATGCGTCAATTTCCTGTAACATATGTAGTTATTTCAATAAAGATGTGCATAAGTTGACCTTTTGTTGTACCTTTTATAAACTGGAAAGAGTGGAAAATCAGGATGGCGATACCAGTCTTCTAATGATGAAGAGAAATTGGCAGGATCCCATATCAATATAGATACATCTTTATAAATAGAATCTTCCAAAAACTTAAACTCTGGTTTGGTCACAACCTGAAGAAAATATTATTGTCGTGTTAGTTACACCACTTATA
>JADGIL010022051.1:234-12426 GCA_020352625.1 Cactoblastis cactorum | reverse complement strand
TTAAGGGGGGCTCCCAACAAATGTGATTTTTTGCTTAATTTTGCTCTATATTGATAACGGCAATGAGCATAAGCTTGAAATATTCATGGAATGTGTTTATAAATTAACTTTAAATATTTAAAACTAGAGGCCGCCCGCGACTTCGTCCGCGTGGAACCCCTATGAAATTCAATTAGGAATCAATCCCGCGGGAACTCCGGGATAAAAAGTATCCTATGTCCATCTCCTGGCTCTAAGCTACCTCCCTACCAATTTTCAGCCAAATCTGTTCTGCCGTTCTTGAGTTATAAGTGGTGTAACTAACACGACTTTCTTTTCTATATATAGATTACAAAAATATTTAATAAATAGTTTTCCCTATATCAAACGTGATTATTTTGTCGCTTTTCTTAGAAAATGGTACTGAACCCTTAGTGCGCGAGTCTGACTCGCACTTAGCCGGTTTTTTAGAGAGTCACATTCGTACCTGACCTTTTTCCGTCTCCCCATAAAAGTGCTACCGTAAAACAAGCAATAAGAGATTTTTACTACCACATCACGCGACAAATCTAACCTCTATTGTCTACGATACTCTCGTAGGTTTAACAATAAACCTCGGACTTGGGAAATAAATAGCAGACAGCCTTTGCCGGTGTAAGCACGGGCCATTTGAGAAATTTATTGTGCTCACTTAACCACAAATAAATTGGCCAGCAGTAAACGTGAATGGCGTGGTGAGAGCTCCTTCAATGTCTATGTTTTTGCTAATAGGTAACAAATATGTATTTCACGAGCAGTTTCAATGGCAACATTGAAACTGCTCGTGGATAATTACTTACTTTTTTGCTAAAAATTGCATAGATTTTTTAGAGTTGTGAGAAACATAATGAAAAAAAAGCAAAAATACAAGTAACAAGATATCAGATATCTAAAAAATTACAAAGCGGGAGAGAATATATTTTAAATAATATTTTAACGCTTAAATTTTAAATTCTAAATAAAATATTGTTTCAACAAGTAAGTATTATTAACAACTTTAATGTATTTATACTTTGTTCTTTTCTTTTGGAAATTTATGTACATAATAAATGGATATTCCGAACATTTCATTTTGTATTTACTATTCAATTTGTGTTTAACTTTATTATTTGATATTCGTGCTTTGAAACCACAAAGTGTAGGTTTAAGGAAAGAATTTATGCTTCTAAAACATGAACATTACAGACTGATATATAATATAATGTTGTATTTATAACTAGCGACTCGCCCCAGCTCCACAGGGGTTTAAAAATCTTCCTTGTACAATTAAAAGAACTTCTACAATTAAAAGAACTGCATGAAAATCCGTTGCGTAGTTTTAATGATCTATCTATGCATACAAAAGGACAGTCAGCGATATTTTATTTCTGAGTACACAAAGAACATTTTTTTNNAATTTATATTAGTAAAATTTTCCATAAATAATCGGGTAATTACCGATTTTGTTACATTAAAACTTTAATATATACTAATAAAACAATAATTTTAGATATGACTGATTTTTATATAAGTTTATATATAAGAAAGTTGTCATTTCTTTATAAGAGTAAGAATTCAATAAAAGAAAAATGATAAAAAAACTATTAATATGAAGGGAAATATGCATCGTTTCTGATTTTTGGCTAAACGCTAAAGATGACAGGGGTCACTTTGTGCAAAATTTTGTGTTCATTAATCAACGTCGTTTTCATGTCGACTTTTTTGTAAGGAACCCTTATACAATTGGATTCTGATACAAGCTGAGCAAAAACTTTGGTCCGGCATGGTGACTGTTGGATTTTAATTCATACTCAAGTAAGCATTTATAGCTTTCATTATAGCTTCGTGTGAAGAAAACAACCTTTTTTTGCAGTTAAAAACAAAAAATATTTTCAGCCTATTCAGTAAAATAGCAAAGAATTAAAGTTTTATTATTTATTGTTGAGATCAACTAAACAAACTGAAATTAACAGTAAAACCGTTGAATATAGTAACATAATGAAAAAACTTATTTTCCATACTAATAAGAAAAAAATCAAACAAATTGAGTCAGAAAAAACTAAATTCGAACCCGGGATCTATTTATCCGTGAGACCGTCAACTTAATACACAAAAGAAATCATATTTATGTAAAATATATCAAGAGTTATCCTGCATAACCTGTGTTTGACATGCAATAAAGTTTAAAACTAGAGACAAACAACATTGAATTATCATTTTCATTTATTCGGCTCACATTTCCTTTCCCAGTGAAAATAAAGATACCCTGGGGCATTTTTAACACGACAAACAACAATAATTATTGCGAACTGGCCGAATTACAGGTTTAATTTACGTTGTTCATAACAAACTGGAGAAACTCTGTGCTCTGTTCTGACCGCCTTAGCTGCTGTTGTGAATCGAGCGATTTGTATATGAAGTTACTACTTTTTATGCTGGAAGCGAAAAAATGTTGTGGAATATGCCATTTGTTTCTCTTTCTTAAAATCCAGGAGAGAGAACCGTAAATTGAGTTTCTTCTAACAAGTGATTGGCTAGCAACCTGTCACTATTTATGATGAGAAGTGATACCTATGTTTCCCATCTAGAATGGTGTCAAGGTGGTAAAAAAACCAAGACTCGCTGTTCGAACGACATTATTTGTTAGCGATAAAGTAATGGACAAGGCTAGCACATAATCGTGGGACGCTAGGGATTCCTATCTTGTAGCGAAGGCGGGTGACGGGAGGCTCATAGCCATAGGTGAAGAGGAACTCAGAGAACTATAGATACATATCTATCGGCCTGGTCCTGATAAGATAACATTCTCAGGTGAGTTGCGGGAATTACCTCCCTGTCTCAACTTTCCGTAGCTAGATGGATAATGCGAGTCTTTCCAAATGTTAAACAAAGGAACTTGCGAGGTTACTGGTAAAGATGGAAGACCTATGCAAAGCAGTCGGCTAATATAGACTGATGTTGCTGAAAAGTATCTTTTAACACCTTATCATTATTATGTATTTGTAATGGCTTTTCGATTTCTTATACTTTTTTTCCTTTATTTACTCAATTATAATAAAATATGCATGTAAAGTAAGTAAGTCACATTAGTGAAGTTTCACTGTCAAAACAAAATAATATGTATTTTGATGAATATACGTATTTATTCATATTCTTTCTTCCCCCCCCCCCCCCCCATTGCTTTCTTCCCCCCCCCATGTTAGCAACATTTAATGCCCATGCATTAAATGTTGCTAACAGCTATTTATCTGATATTTCATTTATACTATGGCTACATAATACTTAGTCGAAAAATGTTCACAAACCCGGAATATATTTGATTGTAAACCTTTCACTCACAGAACGAAGAATTCAAATCGTCGACGAACGAGACCTCACCAATCAACAGGACAGTTTGGCGCTGCGCAGAAATGTTGCATCTCTGTGCATTTTCTACCGAATCTATCACGGGGAGTGTTCTGAGGAGTTGTTCGAATTAATACCCGCTGCACAATTTCTACACCGTATTACCCTCCGCAGACTTAAGTTTCATACATTCTGACTGGATGAGTGGCGGTCGACCACCGTACGTTTTAAAAGAAACTTTATACCACGTATGACCACACTGTGGAACGAACTGCCTTCAGCGATATTTCCGGACCAAGACGATATCGGAACCTTTAAGAAAAGAGCGTATAAATCCCTTAAAGGCCGGCAATGCTTCTAAGACCCCCCGGGTGTTGCAGGTGTCTATGGGCGGCGGTGATCACTTAACATCACGTCACCTCGATTCGATTTTCTGACAAAGCAGACTACTTTTCTAACAAAAATGAATCCTATATTTCAAAGAACAGAAATATCCAAATAAAATAAATGCATACAAGAATAACTCGTGAGTTAGTTTAAGATTTAATATAAGCACGCAAGCGGCTTTGTTCGTCTAGGGCGCTAATTAGTACACTTCTCACTTAATTAACTCTATGACGCCTTTAAAAGGGCCACTTGTAAGGGTGCACAGTTTGCGTAGGTACTTGCCTATAGCACCGTGTGTCAAGGCTCGGTTAGAGTAATTGGAATGAATATAACTTGAAAATTTCTAGAATATCATGCGGTCAATTGATGATACGTAATTTATACTTTATTTTTGATACTATGTTCTGAGTTATTTGCTTAATTTTTTTTTTTTTTATGACACTGTGCTAGGAAACCAAATTTGATCTCTACTTCCACGTAAATATTCTCAAATCTGAAAACATTTATTTCGAATACAGATACAATGGTACCGGGCTATGACATTAACCTCCACTGAATCGAATATTGAGGATCGGAAAGCTCCTGCATTTCAAACAACAGGTTGAATTGACTTTAGCAAAATGGCATACTGAGTTTGCTGCAGTTTGTTTGAAAATTGAATTTTTAGTTTCATGACTGAACGACAATATCATTTACAGATGTATTATATAAGTGCACTTCTACTTTATGCGGAAAAATTTCAACAATTTCAATATATGTATCTTATTCCTTTACAGCTTTTCCACTTTTTGTTATTAATAAGACTATGTGCGTTAAATCCGCGCTAAATTTTCTATAGAATACACGATACAAACCTATATCACTATAGAAGGTCTAATCTAATTATGTAGCACATTTCATCAAATCCAGTAATTTGAATATACTTATATAACTTTGAGTTTATTTGTTACAAACAAAAATACTAATCTTTATTTTCATAAATATGAATTCATTAGTAACTTTTTCTTCGAACACTCAGTTTCAAATGACATTAATGGGTACATTTTTCACTACAATGAAGTATAAATTTCTGAAAATTTCCATTAATATTAAAATAAATTTACAATCATCCATTTACCTACATAATTAAATATTTAATCAGTGACGAATTGCATTATTATGCTTGTTAAATGGCTCGTGTAGTTACAATAGTATTTATGGTTTTGTTACTGTTTACAGGCAAATAACATCTGTAAACTTAAAACCATTATTTATTTCATATAATACAATAAAGCAATTACCAAAGCCTGTTGTCGATCTATCAACAATAAAGCATCCAAATCAAACAGCAACATTGCAAATAGACTGTCCAAACACACTGAGTTGAGATCGAGGAATTGTAAAAGGCAAAATCAATATAGAAAGGCGGAATTCTGTATATTTATAGAGGCTATTCAATCAGTCTGACAAAGGTTCGCGATGTGGCTCGTGGTGTTAGGGCTGTATTCGCCACGGCTAATCCAAGCAGATTCGAACAAACCCCCATTACCCTGATTGATTCTGGTTCGGCCCTGGTCACAAATACGAGGTACCAATTGGTACCGCTTTCAATTTGCCCGAAGCCTAGCGCCGTCCCCGCAAACTGTTAAATGCAAACAGCTTCATAGTGCTGGAAAAGCTCGGGTCTCAGAAGGTTTTCCCATTGGTACCGATAGTTTTTTATTTATTTACCTAGTCTTCTAGTGTGTAATTACTGGAGTAAGGTTCCATACCAACAATAAATTAAAATAATGTCAGTGTTAGTACGTATGAAAAACTTATATTTTGATAATTATAATTTATATAAACTTTAATACGTAAAAAATAAAAAAATAATTGGTATCTGAGGACTGTAAAATCATAGGGCTAGCTTGCATCTTGCTTGATCATTGATCTTGACAGAATCGCCGTAATAACAAATTGCCCTCGGTTGGTGCTCCTAGTAAGCATTAAAAGGTATCGCCATTTGAACAGATATCATTGCCAAAGGCATATCCAAAATATTGATAATATAATTACCATGGATAATTGTTTCACACTTCGCAACCGCCTTGTTCGAAGTCCCTTAACCTATGAAGGCTATAAAACTGCACACAATCAGACATCTGTCCTATATATCTTCTCTTCTTTTGATATGAAAACAGAGTTCAACATTTCCAAAGCCTTCACAAAAGGGGTAAATTTAAAAATAAAATATTTTTGATTTCACACAACAATTGCAATAATCTAAAGTTGTAAGAGGAATACATCCAAGATTTACGTCTTTATTGTACAAATCGTTTATCAATAATCCAATTAGAATATTTTCGTGATTTTCAGCTTAGGAGAAAATTGCGACTTGAAATAAATCGGATTATGTGAAATAAAATTTGGTTTTGTATTGATGGAATTTCATAAATATATATTTTTTAGTATAGGTACATTTTGTTTGTAATAAGGATTAAAAAGGATATATAGACGTATTTCTCTGCGTAGTTAATGAACTTATAGAAGGTTTATCGCTGAAGAGAATTTAAAAAATTTGTATATCATTAAAAATTTAAACTGTTTTCCGATCAGGTAAAATATTTTAAATTTATTTTATTTATTATAACAAATGCTATCAACTGAATTCGTGCGTATGCCAGTCCAATCAGTCACAAGTACGGGGCATGTCATGAATTTTACAGTAGGCAGGTTCTGCAATATTCACCCTATGTGAAGCTCGTATGTAATGTGTGTACTTACATTATGAATATACGTAGTTTGTGAGTTAATATTTACGTAATAAATACGTTTTTTTTTTTCAAATTAATGCGCGTACTATAAATAATTCCCCATTTGGGGAGGGCAACGCTTCTGTAACCCCGCGGGTGTTGCAGGTATCTATGGGCGGCGGTGATCACTTAACATCACGTGACCCGCCTGAACGTTTGCCTCCCTCTTACGTAAAAAAATAAAATATAATACTTTTAATTATTTCTTAAGTTTACGCGAATATTAGACATTGAAATGAAACAAATTTAACGGATTCTATCGCGGTTTCAACCGCGATAGAATCCCTTAAATTTGTTTCAACCGCGATAGAATCCGTTAAATTTGTTTCATTTCAATAATACTTTTAATTAAATTAAATATATTATATACGAATACATGTCATATATACAAGTAAATACGAGTCTGTACTTTCAATTTAGAATAGTAACCATTAGGTCTAATATTTTCTCATGACTTCGCAAAAGGGGTAAATTTAAAAATAAATTATTTCGTGCAAAAATTTTCCCTCTTTAAACCTAGAGTGTAGTAATGTGTATGTAATCTAGGGTGTCTGGATGATCCAGGATTTTAAAAAACGCAACTATAACTGTAGTAGTTCTAGTCTATTTTTGTGCCAAATTACATTAGAATCGGCCTTATGTTGATTTATTCCTTCCAATAAAAATACCACGAATTCTGATCACATTGTTGCCAAAAGGACAATCACAAATATCTATATATATATATATATATATATATAAAATTCTTCCGTTACTGAGTGACTGACAAAGGACGTACAGCCGAAACTACTGAACGCAAGAAGCTGAAATTTGGCATGTTCCTTAAAGAGTGCAGGGGGCACTAAGAGAGTATTTTTGGAAAATCTTTTATATGAAAGTGAGTCTAAGCAGGAGAAGCTAAAGCTACTTAATATTATAAAAAATATACATATGTATATAACATTGGTGTGGATTATCTATTGGGCGAAACCAAGGCTAAGAAGTTTGCAAAATTAAGTGCATTTACAAAATTCATACGTATATATTACGTAAATGAACAAAATATCAACCTTTTTGCGTAATATTCATTCGTAAATGATAACTCCGATCTCAAAAGGAATAACGAATGATTCACGTCGGATGTCAACGAGATCCACCTAATTTTCGCGTCGACTGAAAATTAAAGAAGTCTCACTCGGATCCAATTTCACTGGAGCGGTAATCTCATTAGACGACTGTCTAAAATATTTTGCTACAGAAGAATACTGTAACTTTATAGTAACCTCCATAACTTGGAACAAATCAAAATTGTATTAATTATTTTCATTCATCATCATCATTAGAGAACGCAAGACTACCTAAATAAAAATACCTACCTTAATATAAAGAATAGTTATATCAATTATAAAGACCATAATACAAACAAAATCAGTACAAAATCTCTAATAGCGAATTTTTTAAAGATATACTTACTTATATAATTAAAGATAATAAGCAACACCAAACTGAGACAATTAATATTTGTCTCCCGTTGAGATCTCATAACCTAAAGGATATAAACATTCAAATAACCGTGTGGACTGGATCCAGCCATAAAAGACGAAGCGAGTTACAATGTTCAATTTATCGGCTACTTTTTAGTAACAAACCTTACTTGCAACAATGTAATCAAATCTTGGAAGTAGATATAAACATACTTTGAAAAGAAAGTGTACACGAAAGGGCTGAGAAAAGTTTAATAAGTCTGCAAGTTGCAGGTCTGTTTTGTGAGAGGATCTGTGACAAAAATCAAATATCGTTTCGCACTCCTTTAAAAGGGCAATGCCGAGTTCATATTATTAAATCATGCAGATCAGATTTCAAGTATGAGATATTAGATGAGTAAGACGTGAGAGGAAATTATCATATTATAACCTATATTCCATTTAATATAGGTGCCAGGCCCTTTTCAGGGAGTAATGAGTGGAAAGTAAATCATCTTCCAAATCATTTAAGTACTCCTTTCTATGTGGAGTGCATACAGTATCTACTTTCTTTTCTTTTGCCAAAATGTATTCCATCGCAATAAAATAAAGGAAATATGAAATGCCTCATCTGTAATAATATTAATTTGTATTGACCGGCTTTCATTAACATTTATACGATTTCTGCTCGGAAAACTTAAGAGTTTCTTCGTTGCTGATGCATTAGTTTTGTAAACTTCGAAGAACTGTTAATATGACGATTTCTAGAAATGGTTTTGCTACGAATTCTATATTTAATAGGTTCGCATGCACTAACCGTATCCGAACTTTATATAAGTATATATAAGTTAATGATATACCATGTATATAAGTAGGTTAATGATAATAGGCACCATCCACTCGAATCGTACTTATTTATTTTTAATTTAAGCCGGGAATTGTTCTGAAATTTCGGAATTGGGTTTAGCCGGAATCGAGAATCGAGAAATTTGATTCAATTTAATAAGACTATAGCCGTGATAGAAGCTTTCATGACAGATAATATACAAGGAAATATTCAAGAATATGGCATTTTTTATAGGAATTGTCTATTTTCAGGTTTAGTTTTTAGATGCTGCACACCTAAACATGAGTATCAGGCCTCGACCTGTATAGTCGATATCCTTATACTTTACCTGTAGCTATACAGTATGAACATGCCAAAAATGTACTTAATCCATTTCGAAAGACACGTTAATTCGATTACAGAGCTTATTGTAACAGCCGGACTTGTATATTGAATGGACGTGTACGGACGGTTCTAATCTGGCCAGGGAGCGTGTACATGAGCACGGTATTGACAGCCATGTCAGGGCTACTTCTGTCGGACGCTTCATACAATTATTGAATCATTTGGGTAGCTGATTCATTGACCTATTCCAATATATATATCTACAGTCTAATGATTATTTGAAAAAGTTCTGTTTGTAAGATTTTATGAAGTTTCCGGAGCTACTGATTCGATTTAAAATAAAACTTAATCTTTTGTATATGTATTTCATAGTGGTATGGAGCCACTACTAGTAGTGGTATGGTGCCACTACTTGTAGTGGTGTGGAGCCAGCTACAGGCTTCTTTTTAGCCTGTAGCACGAATGGGCTAGCTCGTACGGGGAAGTACCACACTCCCACCGAAGACCGACGCCTGAATGGCGGTTATCAGCCGTCATGCTCCGTCCGGTGAGTGGGAGAGCCGGGTGCCCAACTTTTTTACAGACCGGCAGCGCTTCTGTAACCCCGCGGGTGTTGCAGTTGTCTATGGGCGGCGGTGTTCACATAACATCTCGTGACCCGCTTGCTCGTTTGCCTCTCTCTGACATAAAAAAAGTGTTCATTTAAGTAAATTTTCAATGTAAATGCATTTTTCTTATAAAATCACGTCACATGTCGCATTACTCTAAATTTCTCTACTTTGCTAACAATTTCTTTGTGTTAATTTGGTAAATCATATATATTGTAGTGCTATGGTAGTTAAATATCCACGTTTGCCAAGTCAACTAGTATAATATGAAATAGACCATGAGACAAGGAAAAACGCGAAGTTCAATAATCAAGGGGATACATAAAAGTGAAGTAAAATATTTCGTCCTTTAGTAAAACCATGTTATATAATACTACTTATGTATATAATAAATAAATCTAAATAAAAACCATTATGGAATATTCGATAAATTCCCTTAGGTGTTATCCATTATCTGAATTGCCCAAAAAACAGGACATTCTACGTTGTATTTTTAGGATAATATCTACTGTTTTTTTAGCGTTCTAGGTGATATTTTGACGTGGGAAAAAATGGGAACAAAGGATGAAATATGCAACATATGAAATAGCAATTGCTGGCAATTCCGCAAAATTGCACGGTGGCGGCGGAATCGCAATATTTTTCTTTGAACACAACACACATATTGCGTTTCATTCGCGATTGCAATATTAAGAGAAAATCCTTAAAGTTACAGTGCACGCGACATATTCCTTTGAAAAATATCAACTGTTTTTGTTATTTTAAAGCTCAATGAAACAAGTTTTTATTATCAGTAAGTATTAATGGAAAACGAAACGTTTTAATTTAATTAACTGAACTACTACATTTAAATGGTATTATAAAGACTATTGAAATGTAGAAATTGAAATTTCTTTGGAATTCAGGTATTTAAGTTTTGTTTTTCAGAAGTGTGATTAACACTTCTGAAAAACAAAATTTAAATAAATAAGATAAAATACTCGTAGAAGATGATCGTGAAGAATGATAAGAATTTAAGAATATAATGTATTTCCTTTGTATATTATACATTTATATATCATTACATACATTGACTATACACTTTCAAAACAACGGATCATAAATATATATATTTTTAAATAGGTTTAGTATATAGTTGACAGTGTCTGTCTGTGTTAAATATTCGTCTTAAAAAATTATGAAGAAGACCTTTCAAAGCACTTTTTGACGTCGGTATTCAATAAGAACAAATATCTTAGTCAAACTACCAGAATTTTGGAACAACAACTACTAAGACGAAACGCCAAAAGAAACTCCCATAGTTTTGGTTCCTATTAAGCCAGAGAGACTTGCTTCTACCTCTAATAGACACTAGTATGTAAAATTTTATTATATCTATAATGAGAATAAAAGATATTCATGTATCATTCTGTGCTTACAATTAAGACAAATGCATCCTTGAACCTAAGACTCTTTGTCATACAAACTAGTAACACAAAGCATGTCGTAAGCTACTTATTTCCTTAAATGTTATGACTAAGTTTAACCTACTTACGAACGTATTATGAACCCTTAGAAGTGCAGAATTTAACTTACTATATACTGCTACTTAGGTATATATTTAATTTTTTAATATATATAATTTCAAAGTATAATTTGCAAATAAATTCTAAGTAATTTTACTGTAAACACAGACGTACTAGAAAACTTTCTTTATAGGCTATGTTCAAGTATAATTCATATATATTTTTTAATCGTCATTATTTTATCCTTCACCATCTTTAAAAATCACGATGCAAGACATGCAAGGTAGATAATTAATTAAATGTATAAAAGTGTATGTAGGTACATAGGGATGACATTTAAGAGTTTTCAATACTGGTTCAGGAAAAGTTTTAAATAATTACTTCGTAATTGTTTGACGATCTCCGTGATGTAACGTTTAACGCACTTGACTGATACTCTTGAAGTTCCGGATTCGATCCCCAGTCAGGTCATGATAAAAATTACCTGTGTTGTATGTTCACGATTATTAATTCCAAAAATTTACTTTTGAGACGTTAATTTTTTTTTTAGTAATATGAGAGATATTTCTTTTTTATATAAAAGGTCGAGAATTTTCGCTCTCGGGGGAGTGATTTGTGCTCCATTGAATCCTCAATCTCTCAATTACAGACTCATCAGCAATTCACAGTACCACAACTGGCAAGAGGGGCATTTATATAACAAATCTATGCCCATGCCTTTCAAGATGCAATATTTACTCAGACGGCATCGATTTTGATTGCTCTCGGGAATTTGATCTGATTCTACCCATCTACATAGTAAAGTTTCTTCAAATTATATATAACTAGAGGCCGCCCGCGACTTCGTCCGCGTGGAAACCCTATGAAATTCAATTAGGAATCAATCCCGCGGGAACTCCGGGATAAAAAGTAGCCTATATGTTATTCTGGGTCTTCAACTACCTACACACCAAATTTAATCGT
>JADGIL010022037.1:0-16487 GCA_020352625.1 Cactoblastis cactorum | reverse complement strand
ATATATTTATTTTATTTATTTATTCCAAGTGAATTTGCTACCTCAATAAAATGCTTTATTTTATATTCCATTCCAATTTCCTATAAAACGAAATGGCAATTGACCTTTTAATTTTGAAAACAAAATTATTTTTAATTGTTAGATCTTTTTAAACAATATGAATAAACAAGAGTGCAAAAGCTTACCCGCACGTCATCTATATCAGCCTTCTCTAGTCTTTCTCTGAAGTCCGGGTCACTTTCCAATACCTGTACAACTTCTTTTAAGTATCTAGAATATTCCATGTAGTCATCCTAAAACAAAATGCAATTTTAACTAAGTATAACTATGGTAACTCAACATTTACTTTTATAACTCATCAGTCTATCTCAAAATTCTCCTGCACCAATCAGATTTATGAGGAAGTATTATTACTATTACTGTATAAGTAGAATACAAATACAGTAAGTAAACAGTAACTCACATATACATATATACTACATTAGGATGGGTGGTCGGCATCCTCAATTTTCATTTAGTTCAATTTATTACAAGGTAAAGTCACAGTGCGGATGAGAAACCAGTGGGATAAGCTAGGAATTGATTGTAGTAAAATTGTGTGTTCTAAATTAACATGTAACAATTTCACCGCAAACGTCTGATAATCCGACAAACATTTTCATGCCCATTACGCGAGCATCAGATATATCCAACTTGCTTGAGCTTGTAAAATCTGGCTTATTTATTTGAATGTGATGTATTCTGATAAAAATAGGATTATATTAGATAAATTAGTATGGTATGGTATGGCTTTACAATATCATACGATTTATTGTCATAATTAGAAGACATAAAAATAATTCCTAATCTAATTTCATCATCTATTTTAGATGAAATTCCTCATATATTTTTTATAGCTTTGCATAAACGTCCATTGCGAATGACGGAAAAATCCGACACAAGGGATGGCACATCTATAGGTTCATAAAGGCAAAAATTATCAAAGCTTGAAATATTCGTTTTTACACAGATAAATATCAACATAAACAAATACAAAAATGACTATAATATTGTTAATAAATGATTTTAATACTAATATTTGTGTGTATTTTATTTAATACCTTACAAAGAAAGTAAATTAACTATTGAAATACCAGAAAAGGATTTAATGCTTCCTCTCTCTAGCCTAGATATTTAGAAACTAAATATTGGTAGTTCTCCAATGTTATGAACGGAATAATCCAACCACTTCTGATGTCACATGCGAGAGCCAGCTCAAGTAGTTACTGTTGTATTTATAATTTATTCCTCATGAGGACTGCTACAGAACTAATAATATTGGAAAGCGATAACAATGAAGAATTCAATAAACATGAAGAGTTTTCATGGAATAGTAAAGAGGTAAGTTTTTTATTAGTCATAAATTACCTTATTGCATTGTTGTTGTATTATATCAATATCTAAATTTTTAAGGGAGATTCACTATGCTTTGTGCTAGGAGCAGACAACTAACATAATGTCTTGCGGTGAAAGGGTTATAGAATATTATAAAAGTATGAAAACCACAAAAAGTGAAACTCACCAAATTATCCTTTACTTCACTCTCTTCAATTGAATTATCTGAATTTACTGGGGGAGCATAAGAACAGTGCAATGCCACTATCAGACATAATATACTGGAAAATAATCTCATTGTTATCTGAAAAATAATAAGATTTTTAACTTTGGTTTTGGTCTGATTATTGCCCTAGACCCTAGGAACATGATGCTTGTGCATTTCAAAGAGTATAGTAATTAATTATATCAAGTAAGGTAAATGTATAAATAACATGAGTAATTGCCATAAAAACTATTTTTTTATTTATTGGAATGAAACCAGGTAAATACATAGCCAGGCATCCAGATATGATTCTTGATGGTGTGTCTGGCCAAAATAAATGGTGTCCGGGCTAAATAAACGGTGTCTGGCCTAGATAAACAGTGTCTAGCCAAAATAAAAAGTGTCTAGCCAAAATAAATGGTTTCCAATTAAAATAAATGATTTCCAGCTAAAATAAACAATGCCCAAGCAAAATAAATGGTGTCCAGCCAAAATAAATGGTGTCAGGCCAAAATAAATGACATACAGCCAAAATAAATGGTGTCCAGCCAAAATGAATGGTGTCTAGCTTGTATGGCTTTTCTAGGCTTTTTACATTTCTCAAATGAACGATAATAATTGTAAAAGCTTGATTTTACGCACATTTTTTTATATTGAGACACAAAATCTTCAAAAATGTAGGATGTGTGGCCTTTGTATCCAAATGTCTGGTCAAACTGGTTGGTCTGTCCAGCTATTAGGTTTGATGACCTGGCTACCCACAATACATCTAAGCCAGTCACAGGCATTGTTTAAATAAAATTAACCCTGTCACTGACATAAGTTCAATTTGCTTTTGCTATTCTATCTTTTCTTTATAATTTAATCATTCATTAACGTTCATCTTTAGCCATACAATGATTTTGTATGGATGGAAATAGTAATCCAAAAAGGATTGACTACTTGGTTATATAGGTGCACGGGTAAAATAACATTATACGAATGGTAAATGATGTAGGAAGTGTCCTATTAAATCAATGAATTCAACTCCAGTCCTATTGAATGTAGTGTATACTAGAAATTATGAACCTACATACCTTATTAGCAGTTTGAATATAAAAACCAAAGACTACACAAAGTATAATCACGATAGAAACTAGGTTAAAGTTCCTTCTTTAAATATAAATAACTGTTTATAGCAGTACCTCTTACTGAATTTATCGCGTTTCTTGATGTAAAGATGAATACACTCAGTTATATCGCAATTTTCATTTGACGAAATGTTTAATGTGTATATAATTATATTCACACGATTAACTAGACGAGGTATTAACCGAGATTCGAGATACGATACGACTAGATTTTTTATGTACTGTAGGTAAGTACTTCTTTTTTCGCTTGCACGACGTTTTGACTTGACGTGTCCTTTTATGATCGAGTTCGTTCAGAAATGTCATAATCGTGCAGAAATATAGTGGAAAGAAGTTCTCTTTTTATTTTCTTCAGATTTTTTCCCATATATTTCATTAGAAGATTAATTGTCCCTATTATTTATTTATTATCCTTCATCGATATGTCTTTTCCGGAAGTATAGTAAAAGCAAGTAAAAGTCATAGCATTTTAGTGTACTAAACAGTCAGTACTAAAGTACTTTGTATATTTCTTTTTCTTTATTATAAAGACTGATCTGTCTGAACATATAATAAAACAGTAAAAATGTTTTGTCTGTGCATTTATTATTTTTGACTGACATGGACAGAGAGACACTTAAAAAGAATAACAGAAAGCAAAAAAATTTTTTTCAAATTTTTGTCTGTCATTATGTGTGATCACTTTAATCTCCGAAAGTACTAAACCGATTTACTTCAAACTTTCACCAGTTGCTTTGTTTTAACTCAGAAAAGCATTTAAAGATTGTTTTATCAAAATCGGTTCATTAAAAAAAAGTTATCGTTATTTGAATGAATTCTCAAGCTAATCTCCGTAAGTGCTGAACCGATTTACTTAAAACTTTCACCAATTGCTTTGTTTTAGCTCAGAAAAGGATTTAAAGTTTGTTTCATCAAAATCGGTTCATTAAAAAAAGTTAACGTCATTTGAATGAACTCAAGGCATAATTACCATTAATTCTAGATGACTGAAGAATCCGCTAGATGGCGCTTTTCATCTTATCAATTTCTACAACGCGCTATGGAGATTTTTTACATGGAGATGCGCTAATACAGAAATATATTTCGTACAGACGCGAAAATTTTTCAGATTCCGTTCATTGAAAGAGAACGGAATAGTATAATAAAAATTAGGGATGGCGATTCTTTCCATAAAAGATCGCTTTAAATCGATTCGAATCGAAGTCTAATAAATCAAGGCACAAAAAATCGAGGTGAAAGGAATCGATTTTGCAAAAATCGATCTTTTTCCGATTTGCATAATAAGTCTATGTTTTTTAAACAAATACAAACCTATTTACTAATTAAAGAGTTCTTACTACTAAATCAAAGTAACAAGTATTAAAAAATATATTAATTTTAGTTAGATAGGTACATTAAAAAGCTTTTAAGCTCTGTTATTTTTAAGAATAACAATCTGTCTAATCTGCTAGGATCCAACCGATTCCGCTCATCACATGCGATGTTGCCGGCAATCGAAAATAGGCGCTCGCAAGTAACAGTTGACCCCACGATACACATACATATATTTCATTCAAAAAATCGATTCTTGATTTTGAGGGTTTGAAAAATCGATCCAATGGATCGATTCAATACATAATAACGATTTAAAAAATCGATTTTTTTGGTCCAAAAAACGATTCTCCGATTAATCGATCTCAGATCGCCATGCCTAATAAAAATGTTCTTATTCTAAACCGCACGCAAACGAAGTTGCGGGCACAGCTAGTAAATATAATAAACAATTCTTAGTTATTGTAATATGATCAACCATATTTGTCTTTGTTTATAAATTTATATACTTTGTAATGTTTGAAATGAAAAATAAACTTTGTCATTACAGGAAACATGAAATGCCTATATACCACAAGGCATCTTTGCGATGCATTGACTACTCACGTTACACAGTTATGGAACGAACGTAAGTAGCTATTTTACAAGATACCTATATTTTATACTAGTTTTCGCCAACGGCTTCATCTGCGTAGATTAACTTTCATACTAAAGATTTTCACTCCTTTTAACCTTAGTGCTTCCCTACACTCCAAGGAATATACTTACATGCCTCAGCTACTTGCGTCCTATAGTTTCGACTTTGACTCTCTTTTAGTCTCGACTTGCAAAATGGAAAAAACGGAACCTTTCAATCATTTTGATTTTAAGAAATTTTATATAAAAATAAAATAACGCACGTCCCTAAAGTATGATGTGTGATGCATATACATAGTTAGATATGCTTAGTAATTTTATGTTTCTTTTTTTTTTTAGATTATTTTTTCTGCAAGCAGCGCTCCTTTGCTCTTTCACATTTGCCTTCTGGGATTTCGGCACGACCACACCAGATCCACGCCGTACGGATTTAACTCCTCGATCCTCCTTTTTCAGATGGCAAAAGTTAGTGCGACCATGGCATGCATGGGGATTACCTTATTGGCAGCAGAATGATCGAAATAGAAGGAAAAGATTATTCGTAATTGCGGGCGTCTCCATTGGTACGTAAATTCATTCCGTGCTTAAAGACTATTCCTAAGGCTCTCCATCCAACTGTTACCAGGCTCATGAACCGTAAAAATAGACTGTTGAAATTTTCACAGATAGTTACTGCCACCGCTACCTATAATAAAAATTCTTACAAGAGGATTCCATAACGTTTTTGTCAGTGTTTTTTACAGATAATAGTACAGAACTCTTAGTACATGAGTCCAACTCGCACTTGGCCGGTGTTATAATTTATTAAGGGTACCTACTATTTTTATCTTATGTTCCTGAGAAATAAGTACAACGAGATTAAAGTGTACAATGTCCACTGTTTAGGTATAGTCTGTTTTGCACCTAAACAGAACACATGTCAATATCGTATACCAACCATGGTCTGGAGTCTGGGGTATACGAAGGTATACCTATTTATTTAGCGAAATTTGTGAAATCAGCTTATAAAATACCTCAATAATGCCCTAATAATATTATAATTATTATCTTACTCTCAGATTACAATTTACTATTTCTTAATAAGTGTCTATCGTGTTATATATTTCAGATATGCTCCCATTGTCAACTGCAGTTATCTTAAATAGAAGAACTCTTATTTCATCGGCCAATTATATGGACAATTATATGAATCGGCAGAAGGATCTCAGGGTTTGGACACTAGGGCGAGGAGGGGATCATACACTGCCTTATCGCTACCGAGTCTGGAGGGTACGAAGATTGTTTCCAAAAAGCTTAAATCCAGAACATTGTTTCGGAACAAAATGCGAATTTTCTCCAAGACATGATATAGCAATCATTCACACAATGGACCCTTTATATCTTTACACGGGTATATACAATAGATTTATGTACGCTTTTAGAGCATATATTTGCAGAAAGCGCCAGAACCTTAAAAAACGTCTGTGGTTCGTAGGTTCTGGTTACGAGTACCCTTTACATATAAAAGAAAACTATAAAATATTCTATACTTTCCTATTGAGACGCGACGTTGTTGATTGTTCCAAATATCTTCCTAAATGGTGGGGTAAATTTATATGTGTCATAAACCATTCCGACATAACTAGTATACAAAATGGTGGAGGGCTTTTCACGACTTTTTCTCTTAATTGGGATGTATCTGGTAGAGAATGGGACAATCTTATGGTGGGAGTGGCATGTTTTGAGATACGTTACAATCAGGATAGAATCTACGTGTTTACAGATTTACGATATTATATAGATTATGTAAATAGGTTTGCTAATATAACTGCTGGGGAATATTACGAATATGCTTATCCAGAATTTAGTGTATATGAGCGTGGTTTCCAATGGCTTTATTCCGGAGATTATGGTAGACAGTTTATACCGCAATGGGACATTCGTACTGATTATTACCCGCTTGGAAGAAAGTAATGCTAGAAAATAATCAGTATGGTAGCTAAATAAAGTAAATTATTTATTATGTTGTATTTTTCTTTTACAGACAGCAAAGTTACAAATTGATACTGAACAACGGTAGGTACGTTATTTATAATTGTGTTTCTAGTACTACCATGGATATTTTTTTTTATATACCTACCTAGTTATTTAAAAATAAGATCATGACTTCGTCATATTATATGAGATGGAAAATAACTAGGTATAAATTCAGTTACGCTCTCAAATAACATTGCACCTATGGTATGCACCATAGAGGTAATAGAGATAAACCGCGATCTGTACGTAGCCGGTTCAAATAGCCAGGATATTGTTACATCTTTATTTTACAACAATTTTTGTTACATAGTGTTCTGTCGTATGAAAAAAAGAAAAAAAAAGTAAATCCACAAATAATTTGTGGGTGGGGGTAATTTTATAAGAATTTCAAAATTTTTAAAGCTGGTCATAGTGTTGACCCAAAAATATTTTGTTCCAATTGCTGTCTGTCTTCAAAACTGTATGTCAAATTTTTATCAGATTTTAACTGGAGGGTTCACAAAGTTAAAAATTACCAAATAGGCTATTTTATAACTTAAATGTATTTAGAGATCCGTCGTAAAAAATAAAAATAGATGACATGAAAATTAGAGAATGAAATTTGATAGAATTTTTTCTATAGGGCTAAGAAAAATGCGCGTGACTGAGTACAATAATAATAGTTCCCTAACATCTTTCTAATAATACTTCGTTCTTTTTTTGCAATTAGGTATTACAAATTTATCTCACTAGGAATATCAAAAGTTTTGTGTATTTCTGTAAAAATTATATATATTTTTTTTATAATTGAGACTAGTTTTGGCGGGTTTTAGATTGATTTAGGACAAGGAGACTTAACTGAGTCTTGCGGGCTACGCTGACATGTCGCTTCTTAATTTTTGTATACTTTTGTGGTATTTTAGAAATTACTCCATCTATGTCACCTGAGAAGAAATATAAAGTACATAACATCATAATATAAAGCATATTTGTAATTTGCTTTTACTCCTAATAATTCCTAGTTCAATTAATAGATGGAGACACTAGCATTTTAACAAGCCTACTTTTCCATAGACTTGATTTGTATAATAACACCACATATGCAGACTAGATGGCGTTAGGAGTACTATTTATCAGATTCCTTATCACGTACATACATAGAATCTTTCAGAAGGGAAGTGTAAGATTAAATTCAGATAGGAAGGTATTCAAAACCTGCAGTAGTTTAATGTACTTACTTAATCTTATGAGGAACTTACTTCTAATTCTACAAGCTTTAGTTTTGCTAATAATTATGTAGGTATAATAATTCGCTAGTAATTTTTATAATATTTTTATTATTATAATTACCCATATAATTCGAAAAAATAAAAATGTTAATTAATGTGAAAATCAGGAAATTCTTCAACGCTCGGCACCGCTGTAAAATTGAACACATACAATTCCTGTCCAGGCCTATCCATAAAAGCTTTTTAATAATTTTTTTCTTAAATATAATTGTTTATCAGTATCAAAGTATTCAAGGATTTCAGAATATGTCCTTTGCTGGTATCTGTAATAGGTATCGTGGTCGATTGAGTACAGAGTGCACCGCAGTTTTGCCAGATTTTTTTTATTCATCCTACATTCCAAGCCTAATTCACACTCAGCGCATATAAGCTTTAGTGGAGTTAGGGATAGATGAAACAAAAAAAAAGTCGTGAGGATGAGTCGTCTTAGGATGAATATGGAACAATCATTTTGTCTAGCTTATTTATCTGAAAAAAATACAAATTTTAACATAGTGTAATGTATGTCCTAGAACTTCTTAAATGAAGTGAAAAGAGGCGTGAGAAGAAGTAAAGAGCGTATAAATCCCTTATAGGCCGACAACGCTTCTGTGCCCCCCGAATGTTGCAGGTGTCTATGGGCGGCGGTGATTACTTAACATCACGTGACCCGCCTACTCGTTTGCCTCCCTCTGTCATAAAAATAGACAGCAGCGATTAAAGTTTATTTTTTTAATAAGAGCAATGTCGGTTCGTTTATTAGATCGTTCTAGCTAAAGATTGTTTTACAAAGCTTTGGGAGAATTCATAGATTTCAAAAAAGAAATAAAATTTGTATATTTTGCATAACGTCGTACAGCATACATTGCAGTGAAAATATCTGGAAAGTAAGTAACTAATAAATTTTAGACTGGTTATTTACATTAAGTTTCAGCGTAGTTGGTCGTGCAAGGAAATCAATACCGAAATACATTAAAATAAGACTACTTACAAGAAAAGTTAATTATTCATATAAGTAACACATAGACTAAGTTCTAAAGTAAATCAGTTGTAAGACCCATTTGTTTTCCATCTTGACCTGACTGGGGATTGAACCCGAGAGCTCCTATGGGGCAGACAGGCATGTTAACCATTAAGCAACAGAGTTTTCACGTCCTTGATTTGTGAAGACTGTGAAGTTTATTTTTAGGGCAACTTTGAAGAAAAACATCGTGGTGCAAATGGGTATATTTAGCAGTACAATACTAACTCCTTTCCATATTAAGTAAACCATTATACGGTTTTGTTGATGATACTTAGTTGTAAATTTTAATGTTAAACAATTTACTATAATGTTTTTTTTGTTTAGATGTATAATAATTAATTTAGCTTTATTGTACCGTGGTTCTTTATCTGTGTGATTTAATGAATATGAATGAGTAGCTTTGCCCCGGGGCTTCGCTCGCGGGGTATTTGCTCTGCCACTTAACACTATTTAAGACAAACAATCCTACGGTACGTTATCCTGATGTAGGTATGGCTTATATAACTGTAAAATTTGATCCAAATACGTCTAATAGATTTTTCAAGAAAGAGTAACATACATTCTACATACACGTATGCATATATACATCGTCACCAACTTTCGCGTCTATTATGTTAATAGGAAAAGATAGGATGAGAGCTGCCATTTTAAAGGATCAACAATAGGGATGCCGTTTCAAATCATTAGCCATTCAGTATCGATCCAGAGGCCGCCACCGCTGGCACGCGACCACACTGCGCGTACGGTGAAATGTTCACTGCAATCTCCATTGTTTTACTAGTTATAGTGTCAGGTTATGTATTAAAAAGTATTATCAAACCGAAGAATTACCCTCCAGGTACGTCCCTACTAATACGCGTAACATTTAATGTATACTTACATACAATTTTTTGTTTTTATTTAAATTTTTTCTATGTGTTCAAAGTACATGTGTTCACGTGCGTTCACATTGGTTAGAATGACATAGTTAGAAAAATGTGTTTAAAATAGTATAGTATCTTTTTTAACATGATTTGACACGTACATAAATAACTATCTAAAAATAGATTGTTTCATGCTGTGGTCTATGCAGAAATGAGTTCTAGTTATGTGCTTACTTCATAATCAATTAGAATATTTTTGGTATTCTGATATTACTCATATGAATAAAAATGTACTTTAAACATAAAATTAATGGTTGTGCTCTGTACGCACATATGTTTACGTGTGACAAGAAAATTATAAGTTTACGTAACTACTAAGTTTTTCCGTAGGTTTTACAATCGTAGTCGTAGGATTTTATGATAAAATATTTGCATTATTCATTTTAATAGTGGTGTTACCTTTGATTTTACTATATAGTTCTTGCATTTTTGAATCAAATATTTTTATAGCTGTTAATTGATATTCTAAGTTAATTAATTTTTGAGAAAGTTTAAATTAATACTCCTTCTGAAATAATTCAGATTTCATAAGTGTAAGATTGCGACTATTTAGTATTTCTTTTTTTATAAGCATTGTAAATAGGATCTTAACGAACCGGGCACGAAAATGTTGATTTAATGAGTGTGGATTTGCCATTTGCACAATATTATGTAACAATATTTAATTATTAACAAGATATATAAAACTAGCTGCAGTGGCTACGGTATCACCATACTACTTTACCATAGCGAAAAAGTGTAGTTTATATTCGTGAAAAATTTCGTCACAATCGGTCCGGTAGCTTTTGTGTATAAGCGTAGTATGGATAAGTAGTCCTTATTTGTGTGGACAGTTTTGAAAGAACATATACTTTCTAAGAATTTTGTTACCAATTGTTTAAAATTCGAGCCAATATATTTTTTGCTATGAGTCGTTTCAACATTTTTTCAATGATTAGATATCGGGGAGCAAAGTGACTAATCTTATCGTAAGGAAGTTCCAGGAGAGAACTCCTAACTATTTTGATAATATTTTTAATGTCGAATAACAGAAATACAATAATGTTGAGTAACATAACCTGTTTTTAACCACCGACAAAAAGAGAAGTGTCATAAGTTTGACGTGAGTGTGTGTTATTTCTTTTTGCTAATAAGGGCATAAAATTATTTTTTTCTTTCATAATATTTGATAACTTACTGTGTATCTGAATCTTAAAAACAGCTCAACGATTATATCACTAAATTTAGTACGCAAATTGTAGTAGGCAGGGGAGTTCCCAGAACTCCCCTGTCTACTAAATTTTTTGCGTATTAAATAAATCTGGTTAGGTTTTATTTTTGGATAAGAAAAGAATAAATAATAAAAAAGATTTGCCATATCAGTATTATATTCAATGGGTTCTAACGAATCCTAATTACACTCAATCAACGAATCATCTATAGAATTGAAGCAAATTACAGAAATTACTGGATACTTATTTTAATATTGTGTATATATTGCGCGTATATTTTCATTACTACACATATTTATATAATATATCTCAAACCATTAAATATTAGTTTGATTGCAAATAAGTAAGTTTAAATTCTTTCGATTTTAGGTATTTTAATTAATTACTTAGCTACATTATGTAGCTAAGTAATTAATTAAAATATATGTAGCCTACATACCGTGGTTCCACCAACATTTCCGCCTTATAATATTATTATCAATTAATTTAAATATACATTGGTATATTTTTTTTTAATTTTATATTTTTCATAGCATCCTAAAAAGGGGGCCGATGAGGAGAGTTTTTCACAAAGTACGTACACGAAAGTGTATCGCCTTTTTTACGACGATTTTAACTACTAAAGTGCAGTGCAAGAGTCGTATTGCTATCACAATGACGAGTTCTTGTTATAGGTCCGAGGTGGTATCCGCTATTTGGAAGCACCTATGTCGTGGAAAACATGTCCAGGAAATATGGCACTCAATGGAAAGGTCTATCAAAGCTGGCTAAAGAATACTCGACGCAAGTTTTGGGGCTGAAATTAGGAACAGAATTATTAGTCGTTGTATTTGGAGAAAAGAATGTACATCAAGTTTTCACGCAGAAAGAGTTTGAAGGGCGACCTGACAGTTTTTTCCTGAGATTACGCTGCCTGGGAAAAAGGTTAGGTTAGTAAATATATATTTATTTTTTAATTATAATTGAAACATAATTCAGCAATAAATATATATAAACTACAGCAATAAATATAAAAAACTATATATAAACGGTAACAGTTACTTACTTTTAGGTTACCGAATAATAACTAACCGGCTTCATAGTTTTTTTCTAACTATAGGTAGTATTTAAGACTCTAATGTGCATTGTATACCTACCAATTAAATGGATTTTCTATTTCATTTAAGTAATATTTAAGTCGACATTTTATATACCTATGCAAGCACATATCTTTCTAATGGTGAAATAATCTATAAAATTGGGTATTTTTGAGTTTATCCATTACAAACAAAGTATATATCTATACATATAATAAAATTGTAACTGAGCTATATCTGTACATGGGAGATATTTAAGAAAAAAGTATATAGGGACTCTTTATAGGGCTTATAGAAGCCAAAGCGATTGTTTTTAGAATTTTTGTCTGTCTGTATGTTTGTACGCGCATCACCCAAAAACTACTGAAAGGATCTGGATGAAATTTGGCACAGCGATGAACTGTGACCTAGAACAAAAGATAGGCTACTTTTTATCCCTGAAAAATGTACAGTTCCCGAGGGACAAAATTTATTGTAACCGAGCTAGGTACTGACAAGATATTATGCATAGTAGTACTAAGTAATCTACGCGGACGAAGTCGCGAGTATTAGCTAGTGTATAATAATAATAACTTAAGTAATCTAGATCTTAGTTCCTAATAATATTAGAAGAAATTAATGAGAGCGAAGTTTGTTTTACTTTTTTTTGCCGAGTCAGTACAATAAAACTTAGAAATATAACAAAAAAGAAAGTTGAATGCAGGCTTTACAAACTGAGTGATGTGAATGGTTTATTTTTTTATTCTCAAGCTAACGTTTAACATGCTACGACAGCTTTTCAGCGGCTTACACGCCCGTCATGATTTTAAAGCTAGAAATTTTTCAACATTTCAACGTTTATTCTCATCGCCTGAAAAAGCATTTATATTGGCAGCCAATCAAATAATAGTTTTTATTTGGCAGCATACTAAAATTGATTCTGCCACCGGCAAGTAGATTATTATCGTTTTCCCAGATAAACGAACGAGACCCTTCTAAGAATCGTGTGTAAGTTTGATAGATTATATTTACTCTGAGTTTACTGAAGCATGCAATAAGCTCAAAATATTCATCATTTGAAATTTAAACAATAATGCTTTATTGTAGGACGCTATGTCCTACAATGGAGCAGAATTGTTTGAAATAACATTATTCATGAAAATTTTCGACTGCCCATATTCGAAGTTTAATAAATATTATGTGATTTTCCAAATTTTCTAATGTCTGTGTTAAGTAAATTGTGAATAATTTTGAGCACTTGCAAGAACTAAGAATCTGTCTCCACAGTGCGGAATGAAAATATTTTAAATAATGTATCGAGACGTTTTTAAAATACTTCATTCACAAGATTTGGGAAACAAAATTTGATGGAAGGACTATGATCCTTTTTAGGGTTCCGTACCCAAAGGGTAAAACGGGAAACTACTACTAATACTTCGCTAGTAGTAGTACACTTATAGTTTCCAAATAGTCATACTTTTATATACATATGTGAGTTTTCTTTTATTGTGTACTATAAATCAAATCACAAATGGTCGCGAATGTCAATTTCATAGAATCGACCGATTTAATGTGTTACAACGTATGTATTTAATTGTACGTGTGTTTGTAAATATAAACTAATAAGTTATCTAAGCAAAACAAAAAAAGAAGCCATTCTCAAAAAACTGTCAAACTTATACATTGTCTAACTCCGCTATACCTATAGTTACAAATAACAGGTTTCATAGTTTGGCCTTCTTTTTACAAGACTTAATTCTCTGTAATTCCGGAAATATAGTAATTCCATTTTTCAGGTATAACATTCACAGACGGCCCACTGTGGAAGGAACACAGACAGTTTACGTTGAAACATTTGAAGAACGTTGGTTTCGGGAGAACGTTGATGGAGAAGGAAATTCAAAATGAAATGTTTGCTATCTTAAAGTATATAGATAGAAAGAAACGCAAGTCAATTAATATGAAAGAAATTTTACCATTGGCGGTTATGAACGTTCTCTGGAGATATGTTGCTGGTAAATATTTATTACTTAATAAAGTATCATGGCCGTCTTACGAGCCTTCGGCCCAATAATCAAACGGATGAAAGTAAAACATAAATATTAAGTTTATTCTTACAATTCGAAGAAGAACTTTTGACTGCCTCTGTGGTCCAAGTGTTAAGGCGAATGTCTTAATCATATTATATATCATTCCATTCATAATTCATTTGTATAACATTCCCATAGAAGACCGACGCCTGAATGGGAGAGCCGGGGCAAAAGGCCGGCAACGCTTCTGTGACCCCACGGGTGTTGCAGTTGTCTATGGGCAATATGTCTATATATCTTCTCGTTTGCCTCACACTTTCATAAAAAAAAAACTGCACCAAAATCCGTTGCGTAGTTTTAAAGATCTAAGCATATATAAGGACAAACAGCGGAAAGCGACTTTGTTTACTGTGTAGTGATGTATTCCTTGAACTGCGCCTACGGTGTTGGAATGACATGATATCTTGAGTGTTGCGGTAAGATAGTTGATATCTGAAAAAAAAATACAATTTAGCTGATTCTCTTCTCTCTGCACATATTATAAAAGTCGACCAATGGAAAGGCCTCAAAACAGGGTATTATTCTAAAAGGCGATTGGCTAACAACTTGTAGCTATATATAATATCTATTCAGATGTAGTGACAGGTTTATTGGTGAGCTCACTTGATACGAGAATTTAGTTGATATTTATTGTTAGGTACTATTGCAATGTGTCATTATTTTTAAGCGAATTGACATTGGGAGGAGAGCATTTATCCAAAGTTGACAAAGTAATTTTTATGAGTATATTTTACTAATTTGAATATTTTTTTTTTAAATTTTTAAGGTATTATAATGAAGGTCAAATCATTTCAATTCTAACATGAGCTTTTAGCCAAACAAGTATAATACTTAAATCATTATTTTCTTACTATCCTTGAGTATTATAATAATGTCTTATGCTGCCGACAAGAAACGATTCAATCAATAAACTTACCGAGCTTGTGTTGTATAACATATGTATGTATTTTAGACGAAGTGTAACTAATTATGCTTCTAATTTATTTTAGGTGAAAAAATTAAGGAAGATCGTCTAAGAAGTCTTTTAGAGGTCCTCAATATGCGATCTAGAGCTTTTTCAATGGCAGGAGGATGGCTGAACCAAGTACCTTGGAGCAGATATGTCATGCCTCAAATAAGTGGATATGCGCTGATAGAAAAGATGAACCAACAGATCTCCGATATTATTGAGGTACTTACTTACGTATTTATTACAAGTTGTCCGAAAATTTATATTAAGTCCATCAGTTTCTTTTTTATTTTCTATTTTGATTTATTTATTTAAGATATTATGGTATTTTTATTATTTAATTACACCAAACCTAAAAAAATTATTGCTTTTTTATAGTGTTCCACAGAAATTTGTTGCTTGTAGGATATTTTTAGTTTAATATAGAGCTGAATTATTATAGATAAATTTTGGTTTGTAAATTACTATTCAATTTACGTTATTTCAATTTACGTTGAAATATCAAAAGAATAAAAAAATATAATCAGAAATGTAATTTCAAGTCTTATTTGAAGATGTATTAAATTGGTTTATGTCTAAAAGAAATACATATTTCTGTTTTCCTTTGTACTTTGTATTGGTCCCATTTTTTATACCCAGGAAGCTATAAAGAAACACAAGTCTAATTCAGTGGAAGGAACCGACTTCATTTACTCATTCTTGAGAGAGATCGATGAAAACAAGGAGACGTATACAGGTTCGTATGTACATATTTTATTTATTATAGTTTATTTTATTCAACAACATTTCCTTCCAAGGTTTTGGATCCAATTGTTTATTTAAAAAAAAAAAAAGAAAATATATATATATATATATTAACTAGCCAGATTTGTTTATAATTTCTTTTTATTCAAAATTAGTTTTAATTTTTTTATTTCCTAGTATAATATTTTTTAAACATATTTGTTTGCTGAACTCATGAAGGTCGTAAGACCTTTATTATTCTCGAATAGTAATTTCTCAGAACTGAGTTAATTAACAGTTATGGAAGCCAGCGTGAGTTAATTGAAACTGCAACTTGCAATTGAGGTTTTGTTGGCACTTTGAAGGTAGCTTTCCCTGTTTCTGTGTGGTTTGTATCATACACGTGTTGCTCTCCAAACAGTATTAAATGTCAAGGTAAATGGGTAAAGGTCAGTTTTGTGTATGACATTTCTGGAATTACTTCAATGTTTCTCTGGATACGAAGACATAATAAAGAATGAATATAAAAGAACAGAATTGATTAAAATATTGATTGATATAAAACACAAATACAACTAGTAATTAAATTAAAA
>JADGIL010021983.1:0-12717 GCA_020352625.1 Cactoblastis cactorum | reverse complement strand
TAGCCCCAAAGTAAGTTCGAGACTTGTATTATGGGATACTAACTTAACGATACTATATTTTATAATAAATACATATATAGATAAACATCCAAGACCCAGGCCAATCAGAAAAAGGTCATTTTCCTTCACGACCTGACCGGGGATCGAACCTGGGACCTCCTGAGTATCGGTCAAGTGCGTTAACAGTTACACCACGGAGGTTGTGGTGTAACACTTGATTATCTGTAAAAAAAAAGGTTATTCCGTGCTTCGGAAGACACGTTGAGCTGTAGAACACGAACGCCATCTAGACCTATCCTAGGACAGTGAGAAAAGTAAAAGTGATAATAGTCTGAAAACGACAAAGGTGATAATTTCGTTTCGAAAGTGAGAATTCGTTCACACATTTCCTATTTCAATCCGCTTTAAAAGGACACTTATAATTTTACCATTTAAAATCTATGCTTGTACAAAAAATAAAACTGCGATCCTTTTGCATTAGGCAAGTAAAGTTTCGTGTCAATATTTAAAAATAAAAATTTAAATTGCACCTATTTGCTTTCTATTTTTTTACATATTTTAACCTTCTTTGTGAATCACCCAAAAAAACCGCAACAAAATCCTTTGCGTAGTTTTAAAGATCTAAGCATACATAGGGACAGACAGCGGAAAGAGAAACTTGCTTTATATGTATCATGTAGTAGAACTATATAGGCATTAAAATGTCTACTTATCGAACGAATTTAACGCATAACTTCTCTATAATTGTGTATCCTCATACCTATTTCCTCTTTAACGTTGAATCATTCAAACTTTTTGTTTATCGAGTCGTCAGCATAATTATACTCGTATTCATTTTTATCATCGTGGGACTCGGATTGATGCTTAATATGATTCATTCTTTATTAGAATTATCACAAAAACTTAGCTGGATGTTAAAGTATATTTTAAGAGGCAAAAATGCTACCTACATGATCGTGCTAGGTTAATGAACTATGAATAATATTGTAAACTAGCTTATGCCCGGGTCTTTCTTCGCGCGTAACTTATTATTGTCAATATCTCGGGTCGACAAATTTTAAGTCAGATTATCTACGATACACTTTGAAATTTCATATACTTATACATAAAAGTTTTTGTGTGTTGTTACAAACATACATATAGGCAGACAAAAAAATATGTTTTTACTTCTATACGTATTAACACTATTTTAGACTTTTAACATTTTTTTAATTCATATATTTTTTTAAATTTCTTAGTACACACATAGGTAAAGATTGTTTATGACTTTTTTACGTAATTTGGATTCTCGACAGGAAAAAAATATCTGCAAAAGCCACCAAAACTATTGTTCGGCTTTTTATACTTACATTATATCATACCCGGTAATAAATGTGATAATTATAGTGAATCGAGTATTCTTATAATTATTTGATTAGTGATAAATTTGATAGGAGTGATAAGAGCGTGCCGGCAACGCGGAATAGCGTGGTTTTCGCCAATGACACATGCAAAAGAATGTATTGTCGAATCTTTTCCTTTTTCCAATGCCTACTATCAGTCAGATGATGAAATTTAAAGATAAGATACATAGTCTATTCATATAAGCACATATTATAATGATTAAATAATATTATAATCATAGCCTAGTCTGGTTATTTATGTTTGAATCACCTGATTATCCGAAAACAAAGATTCTGTACTTCCGAAGGCACGTTGTGGGTACCGAACGCTATCCAGCGTTTGTATCTTATCCTAGGATTGGTTCTGGCTTGCCCTTTGGTTTGCAGAGCTCAGATGGTAGTTGGTCTGTGTAAAAAACCGGTAACCTCACCAAATCTCCTAGTTAGGTAGCGGACCGCGGGCTCTGAAGCGTCACTTCTGCATGAATACAACCAGGATAACTCTCAGATAAGTAAGCCTAAGCAAATAAAAGAATAAAAACTGAATGCTTTCTTCTTCAGGCGCTGTGGATGACTATCCCAGCAAAATTGGCACATTGGTGCACATTCAACTATTTAGTTCAATAAAAACTTCAGTTATCTATTTTCTTTTTTGTGTTTTCACGATCACATAATATCTACATTGTGATTATTATTATTGCATAATTTTGCATAGGTGTAACATTAAGTAAATGAATAGTTGCAAATGGAAGCAAGTATTGTCACTACGTGAGCTAACAAAGAAATAAATAAGCTATGAATAAAATAATGAATGAATAAAAAACAAAGTATTGGCTATGGTTAAAACTTAAGTGCATTCTTGCAGTTATAGCAAGAATAGATAAACCACGTAATGTTACGATTGCATAGTCAGAACCGTAACTCCGCGTAACGTGAATCAATGTAATCGGTGAATAAAAATTACGTCGTCTCGTGCCTGCTCGCAGCGCTTCCGACCATAGCTCTCGTGTGAAACTTCGCTTTATAGGAAGTTACCTTTATTGTATAATTCCTAGACATACCATTTATCATTATCTGAGCGTATTCCCAGTTGCACCCTCTGCGGTGAGGCGTCAATTCCTGGAGTCCTCTACCTAAACTAGGTAATGTGATGAGGTAATTGATCAAAAGGTAACTACTTTTTACAAGAAATCGATTACCATCTGCATCTCAAAGTGTAAATCAGAACCAATCGTAGGATTTTATTTATGCAAACGCTAGATGACGTTCAAGACTCGCAACATTCTTTCCGAATTACGGAATCATTTTTTGGATTATCATGTGATTTCCTAACCAGACTGATAAAAACATTTTCACGAGACGCTTTGCAGTGAGATTTGAACCTGCGACCTCCTGATCACAAGGCAATGAAAAAATGCCATATTATATTATGTATAGCTACGTTAACGAATTATTTATATTATTTAAATATTAATTTGGTATTTACTAAGTAAATGTCGGAATTTTTTCTTGCATTATTCACAACCTTACCTTGAGTGTTTCTGCCACCTGATAGTACGAAATGTACTATCAGGTGGCAGAAAGTATCAGTTTTTCTTATTCGGTATCAGATTTTCTTATTTGGGCGTCTTACATAACTACACATCTTACAAAGTGATCTTGCATACTTTATTCCTTTACTTGTTATGCTAATGTACGAATAATTTATCTACAAGGACGTTTGCCTAATTCCAGATGCTCCGACAGAAGAGGCTGTATCAGAAAATTCAGTTCCTGAAAACAAGGCTAGTGGAAAAAATAAGAAACGCGCTCAGTGGAAGGGCAAGACTGAATTTAGCCATCCATGGCTGCTGAAGAATCTTAAGGGACACCCCGGTACTGTCCTCCAAGCTGACTTCTCCTCCAACGGCAAGTTCATGGCTGCTACCTGTGATGGTAAGTTTAATATTTAAAATGCACTACTGTATAACATTAAGGAGTTATCGAAAATTGTCTGTGACGTGGATACATCATGCGACGTTGTTGTAGGTTACACAAAGTTTTTGCTTAATTTGTGATTAACAAATTGTTGGCTTCGAACACGATTTTGCGCGAGTCCAGTATAATATATGCTTATACTGTTTAACGACATATTCGCACGATTCTTCCTTTTCACTGGTGGCTTCCAGCCAAGTGGTTTGTCGTCGCAGATAATATATACTTTCGTTTACTCTGACGAGTGTTTGTCGCTTCAAATATCTAGAATTAATTAACAATTGAATATAATTTTTGTAGACAGGATAAAGCTAGAAAATTTCCTAATACAGGAAAATGAAGTTAATAATTTGAAGCGGCACACACGTGGCGTTCTAAAAGATAATGGTCTCTGTGATATTTTTAGTAAGTCATTAGCTTTTCCTTATTCCCGTTCACGTCATAATTTCATGTAAATAATTTTTTTGTTTAATATAATAATAAAGAGATCATTATTTTCGATGATGTAGTATGTCTAGAATTTTAGATGTGTGATTGAGACTTAAAATTTTGTCTTTAATATTATTATTATATTATTTGTTATGCAATCATCTTACAAATTCATGTGCGCTAAGCCAGAATTATATTTATTTTATACGATTTTAATTATTTACTATAAACATGTTCTTGGCTTTGCGTATTTGTTTTTGAATGCATTTTCTATGACTCAATTGTAACCTCAACCGTCACCAAGTACCTCCTTTTAGAGCATAGTTAATGCATCAAAAATAATGTGACCCGAAGTGCAGTCATTAGTCAAGCCCACTAAAGTTTCTGTTGACGTCAAGGCAAGTAATCTGAAATTAATTATGATTAGGTTCAGTTGAAATATGTTTGTTTACAAAATTGTTTATGTAAAGCTATTACTGAAAAGGTTTGTTAGACTCATTTTAAATACCCTTTTTTATGTAAAGTCTATACAAAAACCAAAGAGACATTTAAAAATTATGACTTCACAACCATGTTTTTGATATACATATAAACACGTTGTTTTCAAATGTTACAAAAGTAAATTGTTTGACTGTTGTCTACTACTCTATTGTTAAATGGTTTTCTGTACAAGGGTCTTGACTAATAGTTGCACTCAAATGCCTTTCCCCTTTTCCCTCCCTTTCCGTTACGCTGTTATGTGTAATTTGGAGGTCCGCCGGTCCAATCTCAAGGCTTTTTATTAATTGCGAGGATTTATAGAAAACACAATTTTAAAGGATTATTACAAAAATTAAGAAATCTTTAATGGTTATCTTAAGACAGGAAGATTCGATTATCTTTGGTAGATTAAAACTGACCACACACATGAAAATAGTAAATGTAGGTTTAAGTTTTTATGAGGTCACCAAAAGCTCTGTATTAAATAATAGCCTGTTTTATTAACTTACAAATTATATTTTCGGAAATGATTATAATGTATGTAAAGTGATAAATTAATAATATTGATTTAAATTAATAGTTGACGTAATTTAGTCATTTACGTAAATTAAAATCCAAATAGTCACAGTAGATTTTTACAAGGAAACATATGAACAAATAATTGTGACATTCCTCAAGTTATTTTTATATTATGTCCTCAATTAGCGGGCGTTTTAGGTGCAAATGAATATCAATTTCGACATATATTATTATACGATGTTGTGTATATACATATGTATAGTATGACTGTACAGTAAGTGCTTTAAAATAACTATTGTAATTGACTTTGAAATTTGACAACCTATTACCGCTACTACGAAGCTATTGATAAAATGTTACATTTTAAATAATCTTTTGACATTTTAATAAAGATGAAAATTCCAGCTGATACAATTAATATATGAAAAACTAGCGACCGTCCGTCGGTTTCACCCGCCTAGCTCTATTTCCCGTGGGAATTATGAAATTAAAAAGTAGTCCACGTCACCCCTGGATTTGTTTTTTCAATTATATAGATAAAGCTTATGTAAAACGATCATAAATCACAGACATTTTCGCAAATCATCATTTTTTAAATTTGTCATTAATTCTCAGAGTAAAACTGACCGAAATATGCAAAACTAAACAGTTCTTTATCATTTCAAAATTGTTTTCCGGTGCGTACAATTTTTCGCGCTCTAGTTGCAGTACAGGTGACCTGACGACAAGAATTCATACCACAGACCAATAACAAGTGGAACACGCTAACTCATAATCCGTATAGACACAAAGCGTACAATCTATACTGATATTATAAAGAGGTAACATTTGTAACTTTGTTTGTTTGTAAGGGCTAATTTTCGGAGATACTGAACCGATCATGAAAATTCTTTCACAATCAGAAAGCTACACTATTCAGGAGTAGTATAGGCTATATTTTAAACAACCGAAGTTGGCACGGTTGGCCAGTTATTGATATAGTAGTAGGGACTCCCGTCAGCTCTATTCGTTTTTGTTTGACGTCTGCCATTGAATTTAAATATTTGTTTGTGGCCCCTTGAAGGTATGTTTGACTGCTGAATTTTTTCGACGTGACCTTCTCAGTTCTTTCTCCGTTCGTACCAAAATGCTGGTAATTTGTAGCTTTGCAATAAATAAAGAAATAGCAAAAATGATGATTCAAAAATGCCAAAATTTGGGCTAGTTGTATCTATATAAAACTTTTGATTTTGATCGAAAAAAAACGAAATAAATAAATGGAAATATTACTAACATTCACTCGACACGCAAAGTCTAATATCAAGTAAACCACGTGAGTGTACGTCAGTTGCGTGGTTCATCTATACATATAATAACATTGTAACTGAGTGATGTCTGTACATGGGAAATTATTAAGAAAAAAAATATTGGGTCTCTTTATGGGCCTATAGAAGCCAAAGCACTTTGTCTGTAAGCTTGTACGCGCATCACGCAAAAAACTACTGGATGGATTTTGATGCGTTTTTCACAGTTGTATTGTGCCTAATTTAAAATATGCTTTAGATTTATCTGGATACGCCGCTTAGAATCCAAGTTACGACAATAGTATCGGACAACGTCGCGGCCATAAGTTAGTTTTAAATAAGTGTGTAGACGTGACGTTTGCGATAAGCTGGCCACCGTTCATAACCGGAATGATTGCGGTGATAGCGCCGGGTCGCTCACCTCACCGAAACGTCTGCGACCCTGTTTCGCTGGTTTGTTTACATTCACACCGATAGCGAATGGCAACTAGGTCGTATTCATTTATTAATTCATTTGAATGACGATTGAAGCTTCCTAGCCGCCAGGCAACACGCAGTGCTATCTCACTCACTGCTTCGGAGTCAGATGAAATAGCACAAATGAAATAGCGAATGAAAAACAAGATATTAGCTAGAATTAATGGTTTCACCGTACGCAAATCTGCCGGTTAATTGAAGATAGTAAAAAGATGGTAAAATCTCAGCACATAATTCTTTGTGAATAGTTTTCATTATCTATATGATTACTTGTCTATACTACATATGATAAATGTGTAATTGGACTTATGTTTGTAAATAGAAAATATTAGGCGTGTTTGTGGGACTAACAGACTATTTGTATGTCTAGCTGTTTGTGTGCGCATCACGCAAAATCAACTGGATATAGGGCATATCGCGGGCATAGGTTAGTACATAATAAAGGAGGGGAACGTTTTGATTTCTTTATTTTCCTTATATCCAGAATTTCCCAATGAAAGGAAGAAGCGCAGGCGAAGCCGTGTAATGGTCGCTAATATATACATATATTCGTAACATGATACCCTCATCAAATTTTCATTTAAATGTGCAACTCAATTACGTTAATTTAGCTCATGTAGAACAAACACGTGTGATACGCTTTACTTGGGTAATTTGATTCATATCACGTGATAGTATTAAATAGTAAGAATTTAGAAAATTAAGGCGCAATAAACAGACTTAACATTAGATTTGTTACTCGTGTTGATAGCATAGGGTGCTATTGCGCATTTATTTTTATATATACAATTTGATAAAAAAAAAATGATAAGACATTACTTCATTATTTCCATAAAAGATTAATATTTAAAGCTCCTTAAGAATTTATTTGGATTATGATAAATCTGATCAATCGTCTTCGAAATAATTTATCTTCTGTGATTTATGACTTATTAGGCTTCAGATTTTTTTTTTAGTTTTATTGCTTTATGACACCTCGTCATATAACATATATATATAGAAGAATAGGCGATTGTTAGTTTGACCAAAACTCAAGAAAGATTGAACTGGTTTGATTAATTTGTTTTCAATATATTTGTCCAAGGAAAGTTTAGACGGTGAGAAAATCCCAAAATTCCCACTGGAGCGAAGCTTTGGATTATTGCTGTAATATAATGTTGTCACTATCATGAAGTAAGTGTGATGACGCGTGAAGCGCGACCCTGGCGCGACCTAGGTCACGTGTCCTTGCTACTCACTGACCGACCATATCTATACCTGTTGCTGATTATGTTACAACAATAAAATTAACCTTCGACCAAAATAATAAAAAAGTCTAGTTCCGTAAATATCGATACCGTAATTCACTAATCAAACAAATCACACAGATTGAGTTAGCCCAAATGTAAGTAATGGACTACATTTACGGCATTGTGGCAATTTTTTTTTAATGAAAGATGGAGTCAAACGAGCAGTCGGGTCATATGATGTGAAGTTATCACCGTCGCCCATAGACACCTGCAACACCCGGTGGGTCACAGAAACGTAGCCGGCATTTAAATAATGAATGTTCTAAAGAATAAGTGAGGTCACATACACCGAATGGTAACGTGTAAGTAAGCGTTATGTAAGAACTTTTGCATGTACTGCATGCCAAAATAGGAAGTTAGGTGATCATCACTTGAGCTCTAATAATCTAAGTATGATATATTGTAAACTAGCCGCGCCGCGTATTTATGGGGATTTTGAGATAATAATAATAATAATGATGAAATAAATTCATTTATTGCTCACCATAACAAATGATGAAAGTATCGCTTTTACTCTTCATTCAAGAATCATGCTTTCTGATCGAGTTTATTTATATCTAAATACTGAACGTCTAAACGTATGTCTGTGTGATTTTTCTTAAGTCGCCTCAAAGCATCTGATGTGTAAACACACGCATGCGACCCACCTGATGAGAGAAATGTTCACCGCAGCCTATGCATAATAGGGACCAAAAGCTTGTGTTTTCATTTTAGCAGCGGTCGCTCCGAAATGCTTGAAAATTAATATAAAATGTCAACGCTATTTTTGCCTACATAAGTCCAACATCTTCACAAACATTCGTATAACTTAAATGGGATTGTAACAAACGTAAGGCGGTGCAACCATGTTGGAGAAATCGGCGATTGCAGCTCCTTAGTTACGTAAGACGGAGCGTTAAATAAAATCACGATGTGATTGCTGTATTTTAGAATGTAGCTAGATGCTTTGTCGATCTTTCTAGAACTATCTGGAAGTTTTGGCTGGCAACGATTTTATATGCTTGTAATTGTGACTGGTTTTTTTTATACAATTGAGTTCGCTCTTGATCACGATCTTGCCAGAGGACAGAGACGAGGTCAACGGTGGTTTTGAAGTCAGTTTGTTTAAATGCATTTTGAACGACAAACATTGTCTGTGTTTGAGAGTGAGTGTGAGTGAAAGAGAGTACTTTATATAATGTTATCCTTAAAATGATAAATTTATTCCCGTAGGATTTTCCCTATTGTGGTATGGTCCTTACATGAGGAAATTACTTGTTAATACTTTATATACTTGATTTATATGAAAAATAATATACTTTATGTAAATTTCGCAATTAAATATATGAGTAAATTAGCAAAAGGTAACTTAATGTCTACATACGTAATTTTAAATGCAAATTAAGTTATTCTCGTACGATGTATGAAGTTGTCCCAGTGATATAGGGTTATCTCCGTCGCATCGTCGCCGAAACCTTGGCGCAGACTTCCTACTTTACATTGTTAGTTGATTTTGGCACGACATTTAAATATTTACTCTATGTAAGTTCGTGTCCCGGCTTGGATCGCAACAGTTAGCATAGACGTAGACGGTCTATAAGGAAATAAGAATTGTACAGTAATAAGTGCCTAGTCTCGTAACGTTTTCTTGTAAATTTTTCTTTAACTATTACCCTACCCTTCTTTCAAGTCAGGACTTTTAACATCTTCATCATCTAAATCTGAGTTTTAACATTATATACCAACAACTCCTTCCGTATCAGCAAAGAATACAAAATATTTTAGCAAAAGGATGTTATGTGGACAAAGCAATGGACGAATGAATAAATATGTAATATATTTGAGGGATAAAGTACATATAATACAAATACAAAGTAAACATGTGTCAAAGTCATTTATGTAAATGACAAGCGGAGTTATACACCGAAAACACTAAAAGATGTAGATTACTACATAACAGTTATGTACCACTAGGTAAAAATATACGTAAAACTCGTAAAAATACATTAACAGCATCATATTGAAACGAGAACTGGCAAACAAATGATATTGTAAATTTGTTACCTTCGTATCATACAAAACAATAGATCATTATGAGATACTAAGCTTGATTTGGCCTGCTACGGGCCATCAGACACGATTGAATCAAGATCATGGCGTCTTTAAATGATGTTATTATTATATTTACATTCAAATAAAATTATTGGATATAATTATTTTGCCATGGTTTTATGATTATAACTTTATTGAATTTAGTTTTATTAGTGGCAAGCTTACGGTTTCAATAACGCTGTTCCCATGAAAATTATGGCATAAAAATATTCTATGTCAACATTCTAATGGTGACAGAATTAATAAAATCGGACTAGTAGTTTCGAATAACACCCTATTACATACAAACTTAACATACCTTTTTATAATAGTAGCGTAGCTAATTTATTGAATTTCATACATAAATTTACAGAATACAGCAGCTAGTAATTTAAATTAATAAATTATTTAGTATAAATAAAGTTTGGTACTTGTTTTATGAGATACTAAATTGATTATGAACGTTAATTTGTCCAATTAAAAGCTGTTTGAACTGCAGGTTCTAATCATTTAATGAGAATTCTTACGATCTCATCAGAGCTGGGCTTCTCCTTGACATGCTTACAGCGTGTCTTCGCAGAGCCTATTTTAATTAATACTTCAGAATCAATTTACTAATCCATTTCTAGTTATTACATTTTTACCATCCTTAAAAATTTAGTTACTATACTCGTAAGATTTGATGTAAACTCTATAATCTAATGCCAATCATGACCATTTCATATAAAATTGATTCTTGATTTTCATATCGCACCTTCGGTGCAATAACGTCACTTATGCATCTTACCTAATTTTTACCGCAACTGACGTTAAACGTTGTTTCTCCCAGTGCCGTCCATATTCGCAACAAAACCGTACGACACTAGTGCCCTTACAAGGAAACTATGCGTACTACATAAGTGACAATAACGCATCAAGTAAAGAGGTGGATTAGAAGTATTTTCTAATACTCAGTTCAGTTTTGTCAAAAATTGCATAAGTGACGTTATTGCACCGAAGGTGCGATATTATATATCGATTTTTTTTTTGGAACGACGTGCTTCTGAACATTGTGCATCGCCTCAGATCCTAGGAAGTCCACTCCTGGACTGAGGACCCACCCAAACACTTCCATATTGACTGATTGAAAATTCTTGTGGCGCTGACGACGACGGCGCGTAATAAATCAATTATTTAACTTCTGAAGAGGGAGCAAGGTGATAATGCAAAGCCGCAAAGAGAAATCTTGCTTAGAGCCAGAAACTATGCTTGGGCGATTTAGGATTTCTGTTAATATAATTGTCGACGCTACGCCTCGTTAGCGTAGCGGTAAATTTCTTGCCTCTTAACTAAGAGGCCCCGGGTTCTATACCCGGTCAGGTTATAATGAAAAATTGAGTGGGAGAGCCGGAGGCCCAACTTCTCCGCCCTCCCTAAATCGGGAGGGCGGGGGCTTTTATAGGTCGGCTACGCTTCTGTAACGCCGTCAGTGTTACAGTTAGGGCGGTGGTGATCACTTAACTTCGCGTGACCCGCCTGCTCGTTTGCCTCTCTCTGATATAAAATAAATGTAAAAAATGTAGGTAAGCGGCGTTATTACTATTTGGCAATTGTTGATAGGTATCAATCATATCGATGAATTATTGTCTTGTAAAAAATAGCTCATTATATAGCTATCGATAATACGCCTCGTGTCGTCAGCTCACGACTCGATTTGCCCTCGAAGTATTTCTATACATTGTTTCCTATTTATTTGATAATTATTACTTCACCATTACGCAATTCTCGTGTTTATGTGTGATAATTTGTATCTTGTTTTATCATATACCATAAAGACGATTGCCTGCAAATTGTTATTGCTGGTAAAATGAGGTCTCACCGCAGTTTCACTTGGTGTTATTTACATATATTGCAGTGGAGTCGTAAAGAGTGAAATATTATTATATTATAATATTCAGGTAATATAATTAAAGCAAAATCTTTCAATTTTAAATCTGTTTTATATAAATTTGTGGTCTTTTTTTCTTGCTAAAATAAATGTAATACCCCCAAATTATTTTGAATATTCATGGTATCAAATACAGTACTGAGGGTAAATTCTGTATGCAGTTGGCACATCGCAATTTTTTGTAGATGTTTGCTAAATAAACCGCAAGTTCACGTAACAAACTAGATATTTGAAATACATTTTCTGGTTGTTATAACCGAACAAAAATAGATTTCGCAGTTGTTACGACTCCTTCTCACACTTTTTGCACAATATTTTATTTATTAACATTTTCAGTTGTTGAATGTTTATATTATGTAGCATTAAGATATTATATATTAACAAATTATGTATGTGAAATTATTAATTAGGAATCCATCAAATTAATGCAATGGACATTTTATCAAACAGTGCGTTAATAAATAATAATAATAATAAAATATCTTTATTTACTCCACAAGTTAAAGAACAACATGTACATANNATGCACAATTTCAATAATCTTTTCTTTTTCATCGTAATCTAATTTTTTATATCGTAATATAATTATTTATAGATTATTTACTGAAATTATGTGCAGAATATTTATTAAAAAAAAGTAAAACTCACACGACGACTTATTGTAAGGTCAGTAACTACAAAAAATGATCAAGGAAAAGTTTGAGTCCATCTTTAACAATCGCATCGTAATCGTCACGATAGAAGCCATAATCAAATAATGGACGTACTTAAAAGGACAGTAGCCATGTGGGTAGAGTATGAGCAATGCCGTTGTGAGACATTGGCATATATAAACCAAATGTCTGTCTCTAAATTTTATTCAAGTTGTATAAAATTTAATAATTAAA
>JADGIL010021979.1:444-14093 GCA_020352625.1 Cactoblastis cactorum | reverse complement strand
ATTAGCAAGATAACTGACTTTTTTTTTTTTTCATCCTAAAAATTTACAAGTCATCTTTTTGTATACACGGATGTGTTTTTGCTTATGAATTATATATAATAACTATTGTTTAGATACTACCATTAACGTTATAATCGTAACCACGCACCTAAAAAATCTTTTAACTTAAAGCTCTTTTTCGCTCTATACGCGAGTGAGAAAAGAAGTAAATTTAATTATCATGTGTCTATGGGCGGCTGTGATTACTTAACATCACGTGACGCGCCTGCTCGTTTACCTCCCTCTGCCATAAAAAAAAATATAAAAATGTTAAAACCATAACGATTCAGCTTTAGAAATCCTAAAATACCCCATGAAAATAACTAAGTCTTTTGAAAAGGTAGTTGCTAGAGACAGTATGACATTGACAAAACGGCTAGGCTACACGAAGATAATGATGTCATTCATGTTATTAAGCAATAAAATATCATAAATATGTAACAATTGTATTAATTTCTATCTGATTACATCTTATATCTACCCACGCCCACTTCGTTGGCGTTAAATTATAGCCTATAGCACTCCTGAATAGTGTAGCTTTCTGATTGTGAAAGAATTTTCATGATCGGTTCAGTATTTCCTAATATAAGACCTTACAAACAAACAATCAAATTTACTAACTTAACCCCTTTTTGTAATATTAGCATAGATTTAATTAACTATTGTATGTGTACATTGTAATTATTTCTTAAGTTTACTTATACTTTTCAGCATCCATCTTCACGGAAGTCTTCCGTGAAAGTGGATGCTGAAAAGTATCCGAAACGTCGAAGCTCAATAAATAGTTACCTACACATAGAGAACTTAAAACAATTTACTTTACATAAATCACGCACCTATTGTTGTCACACAAATACTTATTCGATTGACATAAAAAAGTAATAAATTGTACATTACCTTAATTCTACTTTTGGAAATATGAATTGAAACTCCGTACTGTTATTTGGGAACCATCACGAAATGTAAAAAACAATTAGTCAATTATGATTTATGTAAAAGCCTAAATACAAGGTATTTTCCCATACAACAGGCTTACGAAGACCTAACTCAATACTTTTACTCACAATTTAACTATCTAGGTGTCAAAGAAAATACACGATGAATTCACAGAAGCTAAGCAAAATACACATATAGACTACACGTTTTGTTTTATTGTGCTTTGTAAATACGTTTCAGTACAATAAGTACACCGAAAAGTTACATTGAAAGCTTTGTATACGGGTAGAATTTCAGACTTGTTACAACCTTTTGTTGAAAGGTAAATAGTAAATCGGGTTTTTACACAATTTTCTTTCTCAATTGCTTACAGTATCCTTGTAGCTAAGTACTTCTTTGCCTTTAAGAGACAATGTTTTCAATGGTCTTTACAAGTTTTGATTATTTTCTAACAATTATGGCATAGTTTTTAAGTTTATATTATGTTATCACAACACAAATCTATACCGAACCCTAATCTAACCTATGTTTTGGCTGCACTCGGCTAGAACTAGGTGTATTCTTCACCTATTAGCCTAACAATATATAATTGGTAAACAGATCGTTGGCCATATGACAGTTTTGCAGTAAAAGAATAGACAAGACCGGTACAATACAGTGAGTGGCGCGTATGGTCTACAGCGCATTAACTATTAGCTAAAATTGTAAATTTTAACATTCTTACCAAAGCATTAAGACCTATGTATGGTGACTTGACATGCAGTTGACTGTACAAGAAGTCCTATGCCCAGTTGTGGGCTGATGTAGGCTGATGCTGGGTTATTTAATAGTATCTATCATACAACTTTTTATTTTATTAAAACACTTTCCTGGGAATCTGCAAGAAATAAACATTATGTATTCAATATACGTGATATTCCATATTTTCACGCATATAATGAAAGAAAACTGTCAACTCATCACTTTGTATAGACGGCAGATAACATAAAAAAAACCTATACATTCACTTTCATCTTCTTGTACCAGGTTATAGCGGCGACAGAAATACTTACATCATTTTTGAAATTTCCAACTGTCTAGCTATCACGGTTCATGAGATACAGCCTGGTGACAAACAGCAGAGGCAAAGTTATAATTTTTTACCCTTTGGGTACAGAACCCTAAAAAGGCAACATAAACCCATAAACAGATGACGTCTCAGTATCAGCTGGACGACTCTTTTACATGCCACCCAGCACTGATTTTCAGACATCACCTATTTTGACTATGTATATTTTTTGTTTACCAATTCGTCTGTTGCTCAACGTTTTGTGGTGTCAGTTTAAAAGCTGGCAAATTCTAAGGCTCATTGGCAACAAAATGTTTAACACAAAGCTAAGTTTTGCAATTCAAATCATTTCGCCCCAACTTCGTAGAAGAGGTAAGTAACCATTACTTAACAATTTAAGGCATTTCTCCAGACCAGATCAATTACATTTTAATGGTGATAATGAGATGAACTTATTTTCGATTCACATAATGGTATTGTGGCATAGAAATATAGAAATTACAAGCTAATGCCCGCGACTTCGTCCGACCAATGAATACTTAATATAATATCTTATCAGCCCCTTGCTCCGTTACAATAAATTATATATTACATACGTACATTTTTCCGGGATAAAATAGCCTATCTTTTAATCTACATAGGTCATAGTCCGAAATTTCATTCCATTTACAATCAGTCTTTAATTAAAATTGTTGCCAAAAAAATTAATTAAGCTTTCATTAAGAAATATAAAAAATACAATTAGCATAGCTCGTATAACTTTTATTTATTTCAGATAAAACTAGATATTAAAAAAAAGGAAAAATTCGTAACTTGATAGAACACAATTTATTTTCTTGAAGTAGGTATGTGTAGTATTTTTATTTAGATTTTTAGCAATACGCTTGATATGTAAACCATGTAAAGAAAACAAATTGCTAAAAAGCAGTTTAAAAAGCAATCTAAACCTGGTATTGATAAACTAAATACGATTGATTTGGTTAGCAGTAAATCATAAAACTAATTCTATTGTCTATTCTTTATCTGCGAATCTAAATCCTTTTTTAATTTTTTATTGCTCAAACGCAAATTTTCATCGAATGTTTTAATCAATTTGTCAGCTGGCTCGTTGGTCTAGGGGTATGATTTTCGCTTAGGGTGCGAGAGGTCCCGGGTTCAAATCCCGGACGAGCCCAACATAATTTTTTTAAACAACCATTAACACCAAGCTAATATCACTTTAATGGTTTTACTACTTTTTGAAACTAGTATTTTAACGTTAACAAATTATAATTAAAATGTAAAAATTCTTACACGGAAAGTTTGTGTTTCCAAGAGTATTCGGGGATAAAATAGATAAGATAGAGCCAAGAGTCGCGAAATTCTAAGGTCACGCTTAGCAAGATAGTGGGCTTTTTGATGGAACGAATATTCAGATTTTTTTTTAAGGCAGAGGGAGGCAAACGAGCAGGCGGGTTACGTGATTTTAAGTAATCACCGCCGTCCATAGACACCTGCAACACCCGGGGGGTCACAGGGGCGTTGCCGGCTTTTAAGGGATTTGTACGCTCTTTTCTTGAAGGTTGATGTCGTATTGGTCCGGAAATACTGTGACAGGCTAGTCCCTTTTCTATGAGAATTCCTGTTTCAAGCCCTTAATTGACGTGTACAATCTGCGCGGGAAAAGTATCAGCTGGCACATTCTACGGTATTCTTTCGCTTCCAGACCAGCATGGAATTTTATTCGACACAAAAACAAATTCGTTAATTAATCGAATCATTGAATTTAGAAGAGATTCATTAACTAATACGGCCTTTTTATGATATAGTTAAATCAATATTCGATGAGTGTGGAGTTTTACGCACCTCAGTTAATGCCTGTAGTAACTCCGTAGTAAATACGAGTTTAACGCTTATTGGATCATTCACGACTCTTGATGGGATAAAATGCGTCTTAAAACACAAATAATTAGCGATTTTATTTCAAAAAAATATTCATCAATAATTTATTATAGTATTTATTACAGTATTATTAGTCTGATAAAAAATTAACTTATTCTGATTAGGCATGAAACTGTATGCAAGATTATAGTCGGTCTGTTATTCTTTATAATGTACTAGCTATAACATTCGCGTAGATTTTGGTCTGTAGCTTATATACTATAATGATACATAAATCTTACTCTATTTTAAAGTTTCATCGAAATCCGTCTTATATAGATTATTATCTTATAGATTATTTCGTGAAAGAGTGACGAATATAAATACAAACTTTCTCATTTATAATATGAAGTAGTATGATTTATATTTCTTTTTTTTATGTCTAAGGGATGCAAACGAGCAAGCGGGTCACGCGATGTTAAGTGATCACCGCCGCCCATAAACAACTACAACACCCGCTGGGTTACAGAAGCGGTGCTGACCTAAAAAAATAACCCTGCCCTCCCCATTTTTTACATAAAATTGGCTATCACAGGACAGGCTTGTAACGTAGTATGAAGCCATCTGTATAAACATGAGTAAAGGGTTTTGCCTAATAAATATCATTATCTTTAATTAATTAATCCATCATTAAACAAATAAACGTTTCGTTATATCAGCGTTCTGAACGACATTATGTCGTTCTTTTCTTAAATATTTTGAATTAGTGACAGTCCATCGGTCTAACACACTACTCCCGTGGTCTAGGGTATATAAAGATATAGAGTATATAAAGTAGTCTTAACTCCTAGGTAAATGGAGAGTCTGACACTGAAATTTTTTCACAAATCCGACCAGTAGATGCTGAGTTATGGGCGCTCAACCTCAATTATACTCTTCTTAAAACTTTTCTTAAACTTTTCTTCTGCTTTACGTATAGGTAATATTATATAGTATAGAAAACGCTATGAATATCACAATGATGCTGTTGAAATCAACATATTTCATTTACGGGAAGAAAAAGTTTACTATGTCAGCCAAATGCCAAGTCGGACCTACTACCTCATTTGAATATCCATATACATAAATCTGCAGTAATTTATAGTGAAATACAATTGGGGCTCTACGCTAAATATTTTTTAAATAATTATTGTACAATATTTTACCATATTGTTGGAATAACTAATGTGTATTCCCAAATGTCGAAGTAATTTTTAGTATCAATATTTTTGAGTTAAACCCCAAACAGACAGACAGGCATGGCGAAACTATAAGAATTCCTCGTTGAAAACGAAATGCTAAAAATAATTAGGTTGGAAATGAAGAAGTAATAAAAAATAAAAAAATTACATAAATTGAATTAACCCCAAAGAAAGTTCGAGACTTATGGGATACTAACTCATCGATAATATATTTTATAACAAATACATACATATATATCCAGGACCCAGGACAATCAGAAAAGGTCATTTTCCACCATGACTTGACCGGGCATCGAAACTGGGACGTCCTCAGTAGCGGTCAGGTAACCATTACACCACAGAGGTCGTTAACTGATAAGCATATGTACATTAAATTACGCAATGCTTGCTATAGATCATCAAACAAAATCATTTCATAGTCTGGACCATACCCCAAATAATCCGCAGTTCCGGATACAAATGGTAATGACCGCCTCTATTTATAGTCTTGTGGTGTATCTCGTTGATCTGTTCGATTCATTCGCCTCTGTCGGATCACTATTGCATTGCTACTTACTTTTACTATCAGAATTAGTGAAGGATACGAATCTAAGTCTCAATTATTCTCGTGTATACCTCCTGTCTAGCGATTATCTATCTCCTTTGATTTTGGTGGGTTACGTTTTCTGAAAAGGTTTCGTTTCGGCAGGAAACTTTCTGTCAAAATTGATAATTATTTTGGCTTTTGATTTTGTTGGATAAAATTTCTTGACTTAATTTAGATTGATTGAAGATAAAAACCTTATTTCTTATTGCTAATCTGATCAAAGTGAAAAACCTTATTTCTTATTTTCACGCTTGTAATGATGCATTGTCACGGGTAATATATATCCATGACAAATTTCAGCTAAATCAGACACTGGGAAGTGTCACAAGTTTTGATTACAGACAAAGGAGCAGACAAAAATAAATAATAGCAAACACTCTACTAACATTTACCAAGATTTTCAATAGTGTTTTTCACTGACACTGACATGAGCATAGCATTAAAATAAGATTAGTTTTTTTACATAAGTACATTAATTGTCTTATTCTACTAACATACAATAATAAAATTGTATATAACTTAAGTGCCGAGGTAGCCGAATGCTTCTGACACCCGCCTATACCTAGTCTTAGACACAATTCTTATGTTCCTTGCAAAATGTCCTCGACAAAAGTATGAATATGTAAAATACAGATAATATCACCTCGATCATTGTCGACATCTGGCCTCTATATGAAACTTTTCTATTGATATTTCAAAGTTACTGAGAATTGCGGGCACGCGTAACCATAACATTACTTTTAAGATAAGAATATCGAGCTGGAAAAGAGGGAATTTTAAGGAGACTCTGGGTGCGAAGGACCGCATAGCGATTACAGGAATTGACGCGAGAAATGGATTTCATATAAAACCTTCGGGATATGTAGGGTCCATATTTCATAGGGCACTATCAAGAAACTTAAAACAAATAGAGTATTTCAGTGTTATGTAGAAATGGGATGGCTTTAAAATTAATAATATGTACCAGTTTCTATTATTTGCTATTTATCATCCACTCTGTTATCAAATTACTATTGAAAATACTATTATAAAACAGAAGAGATTTTTGTTTGATTGGTCGAATGCGCTGAGCTCAGGAATCACGTATCAATTGAAAACAAATTTAACGGATTTTATCGCGGTTTCGTTAAATTTGTTTCATTTCAATGTCTAATATTCGCGTAAACTTAAGAGATAATTACGTATCAAATTTGAAATATTTCTTCTGTTTGTTGATCAATTTATTGAGGATACAAGACTACTTTACGTATATACAAGATTACTTTTTATCTCATAATTATCACGGGCACAAAAGCATTGCGGGTTAAACTGTGAGACATTTGCTATTTTTATATAATTTAATAATATTAATAATTATATTTAAAACAACAATTTTTCTTACCGTTGCTGATATGAATCACAACTTACCCACATTAGATTCAACTTATGTACTTACAAAATATATGTGATTCAAACTCTATTAATAAGGGTGCCATTTTTGCCATTTGCCTACGGTACCCTAAAAAGAAGGTTCAATGAAAACGACAATAATACTCCATTTTATTCCGGCTTCCTGAGCAGTAAAGTCGACTTGAGTGAACGAAGCGAGCTGAGAAAAACGTGGCGTAGGTACCATATTTCTGTGACTGATTTGATAAGTTAGCGTTACTATTGTTAGCGAAATCGGCCGCTATACTTTGTATTATATTATTATTTAACTAGCAACTATATTTAACTACTTAACTATATTATTGCCATCTTCAAGAAAATTGCTATATTATTGCGTATTTACTATCGATCGGCCCGCAAATTCCCTCGCAATGTTTCCGAAGCTGTAAGAATTAGGGAATAAAAAGTAGCCTATAGCCTGCCACAAAAAATTGACTATCAACAACTGAAAGAATTTAAATTACACTTGCAGCTTCTGAGCTAAGCTCGTTCAACAAAAAACAAACTTTTCCTTTTATTAGTAGGTACAAATAAATGTTTCGTAAAGTGATTATATCTTTACTTTTTTTTAACGAAAAAAAACATCGAATTAGCCAGCTACTTTCTTTCCGCGCAGATTGTGGAAGTCAATAAAGGAACAACTAAAACAGGATATACAAGACCATTTTTTTTACGTGTTGAAAGACCCTCGTCTCATCCATCCGGCCAACGGGAAGCCGGACAGGTATGGGTCTCGAACCCACCAAAACTACACAGTGTCAATCGCATATTGTTTTTGCCGGGACCGTGCGCTTTTCGCGCTCCACAGTTTAGGCATAAGTTAGCCGCGTTTTCAGCAAAATCGGCACTAGTTCTGTTTTTAGTCAATGACAGCAAGTAAATTAAAAGTGGCATGCATTATCATAATAAAATATGTGATTTTCGTTAAACGGGCGTTCAGTTTCATATCAATTAATTCTACAACATAAAAACACATCGTATAAATGGTCCTATCATGCCATAAATCGATCGAAATCAGTAGCAATAAAAAGTGGAAATAAATCTTCTATCGAGTCTATATAATTCGTGTTCGATAACAGAGATTATATTTATTCTTCAGCTAACTTTTTGAAGTTTATTCAACACACTACCGACCACTACGCACTATTCACTTTCCCTTGGGAATTACGGGAAAGGAATCTATAACTTTCCGCGTTAAATAGACTATTTATCACCGAAAGAATTTTCTAAATCAGACTGATAATTTCTAATATCACGTTCAACAACAAATAAACAAAATCTTTCGCTTAATAATATTAGTAAAAAAACCACATCAAAATCAATTGCATAGTTTTAAGGGTTCTAATCATACATAAGGGCAGAAAAGTGAAAAGCGACTTTATTATGTAGTGGTTGTTGGATGTACAACAGAGCTGAAGATGATAAACTTAAGTAGGTGATACAGAATCAGATTTGTAGAAACGACATTATGATAATGTAGCGATTGACGTAACTGTAATATGCGGCAATTTTCACTTATGGTTTTTTAATTCATACGCGCAGTTAACCTCAACGTTATCGTCAAATTCTGCAGTAACTGATGAAAAACTTATGAAGGTCAATTATGTAATTTAGGAACGACATTGGCACAACCAAATGTTATCTTGATCTTTTAGTTGTATTGAAAATTGCATAGTAACAGCTTATGGACCAATTTGGCCCTAGCATAGTTGAAACCATTTTCTCACATATGTTGCAGACTCTTAAAAGTAATTTAATTCAACAGTTCTATAAAGCTATGTTGTCAACACTATTGGACATGTTTAGTTTTTAATTGAGTATTCAATACTTTTTGTTAAAACAAAATGTGATTTTTTTAAATTGTAAAACGATTATTTTATCTGTACAAACAACCAAAATAAATGAGAAAATATCTTTAAAGAGGCAGTAATTCCAGCCACGAATTGTGTAGGGAGGCATAAATTGAGTGGTTTACGAGATATAATTAAATTTTCAAGCACGAATGGTAATGAATAATTAGTGTTTTTAATGAACATCATAAGTGGGTCTACTTAAAATGACGAGATAATCTTCAAACAGTGCAATTAATCTTTCATATAATTAAGCTTTTTGGAGATGTTAACTGTTGTCTAAATTTACTAAAAAGCTTGTCTTAATAAACATTTCATACTAAATGATCTGATAATAAAATATATAAGGACTTTTCCGCAGAGACGATTCACGTAGATTGAAAAATCCCCAAAGTGAGTTACTCAATGATTCAATAATGTAACTAATACATAATATCAAGAGACATCTAAGACTTAGGCCAATCAATAAGTCATAATTTTTCATCTTGGGCTGACTGGGGATAGAACCCGGAATATCTTTAAACGTGTATTAAAGGTTAAATAGATGAATGAAAAATAAAACGGGAACATGAAGAAACTTTAACTTCTTTTAAGTCATAATTTAAATTAAAACTACACTTATTGTAATGTAATCTTTTTTTTTCTACAATTAGACCTTAAATCGCACTTTTCATCATCAGAATCAAGCTACAATCTGTACTTTTCAGAACAACAATTGGTGAGAAGAAACTCTGAAAAAAGACTTATGATTTTGGTCCTATTTATCTATATCCTCTATATTTTATCTACACGCTTATAAGATCGACGACCTCTGTGGTGTAACGGTACGTACTTGACCGATGCTCGGGAGGTCCCGGGTTCGATCCCCGGTCAGGTCATGATGGAAAGTGATCTTTTTCTGATTGGCCTGAGTCTTGGATGTTTATCTATATATGTATTTATTATAAAATATAAAATATAGTATCGTTGAGTTAGTATCCCATAATACAAGTCTCGAACTTAGTTTGGGGCTAACTCAATTTGTGTGATTTGTCTCTATATATTTATTTATTTATTATTTATTATTATAAATATGGAACCATATTATGAAGCATTACAGAAAAAAATAAAAATAAGCTCTTTTTTAAGTGAAAACAAACGCCATTATCGTTTAACAGCCCTTCAAACAACCCAAGAGGCTGTGTCAGACTGTGGAGCAGCCAATTAAAAAACTTTTTCTGCGCTATGAGCGACAAAGTTGTGTATAATCGCCTTAAGTTATACAACGATTAGCGTGTTTTTGGCAACCATAATGTCACCATGGAACGTTTAATTAAGATGTCTTTGTGAAACTCTTAAAAATAATTATCATCTATATTTATATTTAAACTAGCGCTTCTCCCGTGGATTCACTAGTACTGCTCCCGTTTTCGTGGGAATTACGGGAAAAAGTGGGCGATAGTCTCTCTCGATAATATTAGATCTTTATATATAAAACCGTTACTGAGTGACTGACAGACAACGCACAGCCGATACTACTGAATGCAAGTAGCTGTAGCATGTATGTTCCTTGTAGAGTGTAGGGCAGCACTAAGAGAGGATTTTTGGAAATTCCATCCCAAAAGTGATGAAATAAGTGAAATTTTTTTACATGAAAGTTAATCTACGTAGACGAAGCCGCGGGCAAAAGACAGTAGATTATATAACACTGAAATATGTTTTCAAATCCAATCATTATCCATAATATTATGTATTAGTATAGAAATCAATTGTTCGTAATTGTTTCTCCAAAACATGAAAATGGCTGTATCAATTTTAAACTGGAAATATTTTTGGAAGTACAGGGGAAGTTAAAACGGTTGAAAAGTCGCAAAATTCCCACGCAAGCACAGCCGCGGATACAATTAGTGCACGTGCTAGTTCTTTGATATTATTTATTATTCCGTAACTGATAAAATGTATGCCCACAAATCAATCAGCATGTCCGAATATTTCAAACTAACTCATAGTTTTATTTCAAGGTCGGCAGTGAGTTTGCGGTAACCACATTCCATCAGGTAAGTCGCATGCTTAACAACACAGTGGTGTAAAAAAACTACTTTTACCTATTTTTGTATACGATTTTATGTGTTTTTTGGAACTTTAGCACCATGGATTTGTTTAAAATATCTGACTGATTTATCTTTAACTTTTTAAAACTTAAGCTATAAGGTAGCTTGTAATAACCCACACTTGTGAAGCTTAGAGACCACCCCACCTCAGTCTTCCGTGAAGATGGATGCTGAAAAGTATCCACGTCGGAGCTCAATAAATAATTACACATAGAGAACTTAAAACAGTATAAAATTCCTTTGTGTGTAGTGATTAAGCCGCGATAAAATCCGTTAAATTTGTTTCATTTCAAAATAAACATATTTTTAAATTTATAATTAGTATAGTATAAATTATGAACATAACCTGAAATGAACGTAAAACTGTAAAATTAATTAAATGGCTGGCTGAAACAATTAAAATGTGTAGTTGTAGAATGTGTTGCTTTACAAAATGAAGTTAAGTTAGGTCACTTCATTCCAAAAGTGGGAAACTCCAGGTAGTAACAATATTCAGTTCCAATAGACCCCGACCATTCCATTAATACGCTATTAACATAGAATAATACAATTATCCTCCTGGGAAGGGATAAAGTGTCTGGGAGTCACTATTTATATAGTGAAATAGGCTTAGGGTTATTTGAAGTCATACATATATGTATGTAGTATGTGTGTGTGTGTGTGTTATTCTGTCTGTGTCATCATAGCTCCCAAACAGATGAAGCGAATTCATTTTTTTTTCGTTAGAAAGGTGACTTACTCGAAAGTGTTCTTAGCTGTTTTTAACCTCCGTCATAGAAAGAGGAGTGTTAAAATTTTGACGCCGGTCGAGGGATTTTAATTTTTTCAAATTTAATTATACCATTTCTTGAAGCATGTTTAAAATAAATTTTGTTAAATAACAATACGAAAACGGACCCTATATTACTCCAACAGGTTTCCAAGTCTACATCAGAGATTTCATAAAAATTAGTGTACTAGTATTTTTATTAATTTAATTGTTACAAACAAAATTAACGAAACTTAGGAATTAACGAAAGTAGTAGTTTTAGTATGTATGTATTATAATAAGTACAATCCGTGCCATGGCTCTTATTACGAAAGGTATCCTTCGTGCTAATTAAAGTACGCAGTACTTTAGGTTTTTTAATATAAAAAAGTCGAAACCTCTGTAAGAAAATTGCAAAATCTTTAGTTAACAGGAATAAATAGCAAAAGCAACTATGCTCAGCAATATTCTGCGAAACTTAATACCAATAATATTAAAGAAGAATCAGCATATAACAAAGTCACTTTTCGCTGTCTGTCCCTATGTATGTTTAAATTTTTAAAACTACACAACGAATTTTGATGCGGTTTTTAAAATAGATAGGTTGATGCAGAAGAAAGTTTTTTTAAACACGTGCAAAGCCAGTGCGAGTCGTTAATTTCAAATAAAATGTAATATAAAAATAAAATAAGTAAGTAATGTAAAAAGAAAGGCAGAAAGAGTGCGAGAGGAAAACGAGCGGGCTAATACGCATACTGATAAGTATAATGCTCTATTAAAGTCATTAAAAAAAATAATTAAAAAAAAACACTAGTGCCAACTTAGTAGAAAGAGGGTTGAGGCCTGAGGTATCACTTTTGCAGTGTGTATTTAATATTCCTGAACATACAAGACTGAGTTCCATATTCACATCAGCACCTCATAGTATGTCATCTTTTATCCTCACAAATTAATTAACGCCACACATTTTATATGGACTACAGTAAAGCAACTATGAAAAGGCAAAATTGAACTTTACTCGTAAATTAACACGTCACAAATTCGAATGCGCGCGCTATAATTTCAATTAAACAGTTCTAGTTGCCATTGGATTTTAAAACTTGATCCAGTGTGAATAAGGGTCATTTTTGTTTGTGGGTGGTTTTGTTTGTATTTTGCACACATGTATTGGGTTTGTGGTTGAATAGCATGTCTGTTTCGCGTGTCAGAGGTCAGCCGCGGAATCCGCTTCAGTGCCAGCAAATTACGTCGTTGACTGTACGTCGGGAATAACATCGTTAACGCCTATAAATGATGAGGTCGCAAGTACAAAAACGAAGATTTCTTTGCATTTTATTAGTTATGGCGATTGTGAAAATAAGTTTATTGTGTTTTTGTGACTAATAGAGCTGCATTTATATATTTGGAGCGAAAATATGTAAATTCAACATAAAAATTATACAAATAGGAGATTAATTATCAATTATCTTTTAAAATTTTTGTCTTGCATGACTATTATTTATTTCCATGTTATTTCTTATAATGCAATAAACATATTGTAAACTACCAAAAACACCTACATATATTGAAATGACAATATAAGAGAAAAAAATATTAAATTTATTTAGTTAGTTCTGGTATTAGATCATATGTTCTCATAGCTATTTACTCGAAACAACATGGTACAGTCACACGCTAAAGCTATTTGTCAAATTGACATACACGAAATAGACTTATGCGCGCTAATACTTCACACCGATTAATACGAACGCTGTAGCTGCAAGCAACGGAAATAAGAATTGCATTAATGTGATGATGATTATTTCTTTGAAATGAAACAAATT
>JADGIL010021951.1:0-23744 GCA_020352625.1 Cactoblastis cactorum | reverse complement strand
CCGGGACCTCCTGAGCACCGGTCAAATACGTTAACCGTTACACCACGGAGGTCGTCAAATATTAATATAAAATTATATATAAAGATACAATAAATCCTGTATAACTAACAGCTGGGATACGCACGGCGCCCAAAGTCTGCCGCGTGGGCGAGACGAGTTCAGAATCTACTAGTTTTATTACTTCCATGCAATTCCTTTATGTACTAAGACATAAATTCATGTGTATCACCGCAATAACGTCAACTCTAGCCAACGAGTAAATTATCTGAATCTGAATACAGCCATTTTGTACAACTTTGCCTTTTGCTTTACAACTGATCTTCTTAGGATCAAAATCCACTGGCTATCAAAATCTGTTCATGTCGCTTACTTGGCGAGTAACATTAAGGTCGCTTAACGTTACGTCATTTCGTATAAAAATACATAGTCTCTATTAACCTTTGCCATTTGACAAACGCGTTGGCTGCTTTTGGAAAATGTTAATTTAAACATCTGCACATTAGTCTTAACTGCCCGCTTTAGATGCTGAGTCAGTTGCTCGTCCAAATAACCCAAATGTACAGATGATAATAAGTGCTAATGATATTATAAAGATATGATCAGAAACCAATACTGATCCATTATCTCTGTAAAAAAATATATATTTTAAAAATAAATTTTAAATGAGAACACGACACAAGTTCTTTCAGTAAACGTTTTGTATCATAACGCAACCTAACACTAAAATGTTTGTTCTTATCTTTAATCACCTTATCGACTTTACTCTAAAAATAATAATAAATATGAACTCTTTATTAATACAATAATATCTTTATGCATAATTATACCACAGAAAGTCAATTAATTCATCAATAAATTTAAATCATACAAATAGCGTGGTTATTACCGGCGTCGATGCAATCTGAACTGCAGATTCAGATATGTGGAGTGCACTGAATTCTATATTTGGACAAAATACGTCGTGCTGATTCAGAAACAAATGTTCCGAATATAAAACGGAATAAGTTCGAATCAAACTAATGTTTTCTTGCTATCCCACGCTATTTACAGTTACAAGTAGATACTTTAAGTTGTCTTATTTTACTTCGACAAAAACTATTTGATTAGTTTAATTTTTTGGTCAGATTGCTCTTTATGTGTAAAGAAAGCAAACTTATTATGAAGTACGGGCGCACATCATATATTAAAATTATATGACGTTTGCACTGTTATAAATAATTGAATTCATAACAGATGAATAAAAATTTTTGCCATCTGATGAAGAGACAACTTCTTTCTAACCGGTCGCCATTTCACAGGCCGGGAGTGGTGTTTCGATTTTAATCTGTCTGGTGCCATGCCTACCAACCAGGCACTCTGCTTCAATGGACCCATTTGCATGCGCCTCGGAGGCGACCTCCGCCTACCCACGGTTACACGGATCGTAAATTTTGTCCTTTTACTTCCAAGGAGGATTTTTTCCAGAGGAGCAGATGTCCATTTTTCCTTAAAGGGCTAATTTATTGCATGTTGCCGCAAAAGCTATAAAAAAAGTCTTTGAATTAAAAGACACCGTCCCAAATGTGAACGTTGATCTCCGCAAAAGTACCAAAGTTCAGTTTTATTTGAACGCCTCCAGTATTTTTTGTCAAATTATGTTCCGAGTAAATCTCAAATATTTGCGTGCAGTATCTGAAATTAATTCGGTCTTAATGTGTATGTTTCGTGATTTGCAACTAGAAATGGTTTCAACTTATGTGTCATATAATTCCGCAGTGAAATAGAAAAAGTGAGCCCTATCTGTTGATGTGTACCTATCATGTATGATATCAATTATCTCATAACACCAATATATGCTTTTTTTGGTAAAACCTAAACAAGTTGTTTCTACACTTTTTTTCTCAACACCTCTAAAAATATTATTTTTTTCTTCCATGAACATTATAAAGAGTTAAGTTCGACGAGCTATATCACGACTTATCCGAATAGTTAAAGTAAAATAGTCTTATTGTGATTGAGAGAATAATGAAGGGGTAACGAACCCGAGATCGATACGATCGGAAAGACCTTTCGCGGCAGCAGCAGCTCGATTCACTTTCTAGTTAGCTGAGCCATTGTTAGCCACGTCTAATTTATCTAATGTTAAAAGTCATTCAACGTCGTAACTTGAATGTTCCGATATGTATCTAAGTGTAAAATGTTATGTCCTATTTTAATCTAATAACGTATTAATTTAATGTTGCAACATTTTAAAATATACGGGAAATAGTGTAAAGGAAGTTTATTAACAATAAACTAATTTACTTAATATTAGACACGCCTGAGTCTTATAAAAGGATCTGTAAACAGGCCGATGTTGTAATAATTATACTGGACTGAGTCATACTTTTGGTTATAACCGACATGAAGGCCGAACGCCGCATATTGCAATATCGGACCACTCAAATGTTTCACTGCAATCGTTGTACTCCATTAGACAAATCCAATTGTTCCATATACACGTAGGCGACCATAATGGGACATATGCATTATACATCAATATCCATCACTGTGATCGGTTTACAACTTGCATTAATTTGACATGAGTGAATTATTAACTCTTCGAGTCAAGATAACTCTCTATTACAAATAGTACAGCGACAATAATATATGACGATGACGAATAAGTGTTCATAGTGAATCAGTAACTTGGAGACGAACAAAAAATTGCAAACATAAAACGAAATCATCGAGCGAAACGAATAGCAGACTCACCCGATTACTCAGTGTGTAATTTCGTCCTACCAAGTATCTGGGGCTCGGCTTGAAGAATAAATCTATCAATAAATATTTACAGGAACATTGTCAGACGATACGCAACGTTGCTCACAATATGCCGGTAAATTATGACAACCGGGATACACACACACAGTCATTGCAATTACGCGTCTTAATGCATACGAATAAGTTTAAAAAAGTACCGATTTTCTTTTTTCACAATAAACTTATAAGTAATTTATTTATTGAACCCAAACTTTTTGTTACCAATCTTTATAAATCTGTTTTTACTTACTTCCAGCAAGCTATTTAGTTTTTGTGTCACGCCTTTATGTATTTTTTCGGCAATTTTTGTTTATCAGTAAAAAATTAAAGAGATTTTGGTTCTTTGTCGATATTTTGTATAATGTATTTATTTCATTTGGAAATCAAAGCTATGCTAACAAATAATAAATTGTATCTCGCGATGCTTGAGAAAATATTTACATTGTTTTAACGAACTGTAAGCGTTCTGCTTTAAAGTGCATGCTAAATATTTTGCAACAACAACAAGAAGAGGTACCTTTAAGTAAATGCCGCACTCGGCAGCTCAAAGGGTTTTGTCGGGGATAAGTCCCCGGGAAAAGTTTTCTTTTCCAACGTCAATCACATTTTCTGCTTTTCGAACTTGGATCCCGCAGTGTTATAATACTTCAGTGTACCACTTCTGCAAGATTCCTATCAATTTGCTCAATTCATGGCCATTATTGATAAGGTTTGCTCAGGCGTTAGGTACATTGATTGTAACATCGAAATATAAAGTCTCTCCGTATAACACGAGGAATTTTTCTTTCTTTTTATTCTATTTTTTTTTATTGCATAGATATTTGAAGATCATTTCTTTTACATTCTATACTGTATGTTCTATAATAGTGTGTTCTTTTTGATACGTGCTCTTCTATACATATTTGTACATATGTGTTCTGTGTCTGCACTAAAAAGATCGGATGATGTCATTTGTGCAGCTGCTACTGATGCCGTTAAAATAAAATGTATTTACTACCCGATTTGACGCTTACTTTGCTTTCAAACCATTTTTTTATTATGAGGCATGCATTTCACTACATCTATTACAACATTATGTTTTATATTATCAAAATTTGTGGCATTGGTTTAGCATATAAACATTTTTATATTATATTTTCCCCAAAAGGTTTTTCCTTAAACGCCTGCAAATCAAGCAATATATTTTTCCAAGAAACGTTTCATTAATATGTATATCCTGTATCATTTCTAAATAGTTGAATTGATTCATTAAAATACCTATCTTTTATCATGTATAGAATTAGGTGTATAGTAATGTATTTAATATACATATTATCATCAGCATATGATCAATAGGAACAGCTGTCTTAAATGACATGCGCACACGCATGTTGTGCAACCGTTTGAGAAGGAGTGACTATGTAAACCTGCTTGTGACTCCATATTAAAAAACCTTGTTCCTTTGCTGTCCAAAGTGTCCAACTTTAGATTTTGTTTTCGATTTTAATTCTGTTCGAAATTAATCCCTTTGTTAATTTTTTTCAGAGACTTCTAGAGATGAATCTTTGTCTACGGCTGATGACATCTTTAATTTCATAGAAACAGTTATCGGTAGAATCAAATGAGAAATATATATATATCGGTATGAAAATAATAAAAACCTCGCAGTTCACAGCGTAAACAGATTAGTTGACGTTCAATTAGGGCTGCGGTGCGGTCTAAGTGCTGGCAGCACTGGCACCGGATTACGCCTTTGTGTTTGCACACGCCCAAGTGGACGTTTAGCGATCGCCGCGTTAATGCTCTTTGTCGATCACTGAATCATTAATTTATTCGAACAACCCGTGAATCTCTCATTGTACCCGTTGGCCATTTCTGGATATCCATTTGGATTTAAAAGATCAAGATTTGAGAATATCGACATTTCTAAAAATAAGGTTTCCTTTTCGACATTTAGCTGTCTACCTGAGTCTTATTGTTAGTTTCACTTTTTTATTACGTTTTATGTTTTAGTACTACTACTTATTGATAATACTTAAAATCAGAAGCGGATTATTCTTATTGTTTCCATATAGATTACACGTCATTAAGATTGTATGCTGATGTCAATCACCTTGCCATCATACAATGGCGGGGGCAGCACGTGGGTTTGTTGCCAATGAACTTGACTCCTATGAAGATAACATTTTATGTTACTGAGACTTTCATGGGCATTAAAAATACATAGTTTCTTAAATATTTCAATTTAAAATACTTGGTCCTAATCGTTTATTATGCAGAAGTCTATTTGGATCCACCCAGAGTATTTAAATTATTCACAACAGTGTTACGTGTTTATAAATGTTTCAAAAAGTCAGCAAATAGGTCGATTATGAACGTAAAGAATACTTAATTGAAATTTATATATCAATCGAGTTGACCTGTATATCCTATCAAAATTCAAGGCTACGATAATAAGCCGAAAATTTACACTACATCAGTACGCATCGCATTTCCAACGACACGCACATTTTATGGCTGTTACGGACACGCACTCCACACAGTATAAATGTGAAATTATTAAAATTAGGGCTCTTTATGAACCTCTGACTTCTGGGGGAATATGAAAATTGGAAAAGTTTGGCATGATATATCCGTGCCCTCTTTATAATAGATGTCTGCTTATGAGACGGTGATAATGTTAAGTTCAAATTACTTTTACCAGTTTTTATTTAAAAATTGTTTATCGCTATAACTTTAAGCATGAATATTATTCGCAACTTATCACTGGTCCGACATGCCTGAGCGTGTTTGCCGTTTGGCGTTCGAATTAAGACGTTTATGGAATCGTGACCTAACAGGATGACAAGTTAATAGCTGAGTGTGGGTGCGGCGATTCGGTTGTTCATCCATTTCGTCTTGTTTATCGATTAGTCAAGAATCCGCGCCCATGGCCCAACTTATGTCATTTGGCCGGGAGTCGAGGACGAAGCTGCTCCGCTCGACAGTCGCGCCGGCCTTATTTGGCGATTGGTGGGCGCCAGTTTTACGACTTTGCCTTTTTCCTACGCCCTGTTTCCATGTTGACTACGCTTTGAATAATACATATAATTACGTAGTATATGCTGACATAGGCGGTATATTGACATCTTTAAGTTTTATTTTGTAGAAGCATTGTCTCAATGTCATAAGCCCGTATAATCTTTTTCTTCTCACTATGGTATCATCACATTTACCTTAATATCTTAAAGATAGCATAACCCAAACATATAATATGTTGTCATTTGAAACACTTTATATTCATGCGATTATACCATTAAATAAAAAAAGGATCCGTAACAATTGGAAGCATTAACCGTTCGGCTCAGTGACGGGTTCTGTTGGCTGGAAAAATGGAACGTGACATTTTAAATTTGGCGCAAAGCTTGCGACATTAATCTGGCGCGTCGCCGCCCTCGCCCATGCCGTGCGTGGCCTAATCCGCCCGCTCCCTGAACGACCCGGGAAGATGGAAAAATCTCGAAAGACTCACATCAAATTACCAGCTTTAAAGCGTAGTAAATTCCCTTGGGCTCCAGGCGACACACCTTGCCTTTCAGAAGCGACCCTAAATAACGTCGCCGTGTCCTTCGGGAAGTTTGGGAGGTTCGGGCGAGCACGTGCTTTTGTCATAGTCATACTTTTGTCGAGTTTTACGTACGACGTGCCGCGCACTTCGATTGAGTTCTGAAAACGCGTTCTTATACAACTTTACTAATTCTTGTTTTAAAGTTTTTACAGGAATACAAAAGTTCGGTACCGACATTCACTTATAAAGCGCTGTACCTACTCGTGTTTAGGAAAATACTCGTACAACTTATAGTACCTACTGACTGGCTAATTTATTTCCCTCAAGGACTAATTTATTAGGATTTCAGACAGTGAGATAGATCAGTAATGAGAAGTAATAACCCACAAATTTCGGCACATTTTTAAATCGCTGTAAATAAATTGCACATTATTATTATTTTATTTAAGTCAAGTTTCATCTTAATCTCTGTAAAATGTTTGTTATCTGTGAGTACGACCATAGCTTACAAGACAAAACTTCTGTGTCCCCTTCAAGTAGGTAATACCTTGGGGAACATAAACTACACAACTTTTGTTCACCACAAATGTGTGCTAATTTTAAGAAACCTCAGTAACAACGTCAAGTGAAGGTTCAAAAAGTTTAATGTAATTATGTCGGAGGAAATGTTGAACAGTGTTATAATTACCGAAGTTAGAAATTGATAGCTTTTACTGTTGAGCTTGAATTACTGGTTATTTAAGATTTACGACAGGGTCTTGTATTTGGAGGCGCCTGGCACGAGCTTACGAAGTACTTAACAGATATCGTTGATTTAAAAAAGAAATTTTCCTATAATGAATATCTGTAGAGTTTTATAATTTTTTAGATTTCTAATTAACCAAAATATTATATTTCTCGTTAAACACTTCGAAATAACCGATACAATTATCGAGTATAAACTGGTTTACATTTATATCCATAAACAATGACTCAACCATCCTTTTGTTGCAAATGCAAGTTTCACTCGGCAGAGTCCCGTGACAGGCACTCTTTAGAATTTCCCAACGCTCACGGCTTTCAGCGTTAAAAAGACGCGCCACAGCCGAAAGCGGGAAACTGGCACATTTGCGGCACCTTCGTCTCACAAAGCCTATTTAATTTATCCTTGATGCTCAGACTGTCACTAGTACTCACTGTAGTATGTATATCTATGCAAACGTGCTTTTGTTCTAAGGAGCTAACTGGGAAGCTCCGAAAAATTTATTTTTTTTTTTTAATTGTGAAAAATTCCAACACGAGCATGTGCATATCCATGCAAACCAAAATCGCGGACACAGCTCTCGCATAAACAGGTATATTGTCTCAAAATCCAATATTGCACGTGTTGCTGTAATGGATTCAACAATAATTGGAGTTGCTACGTTCAGGGAGCTTACCGGCGGATGTCACAAATCCTAGCCAAGGGCCGGGGCGTGTAATGCAAATAACAGTGTTTACCTGTGACGCGGGAGCGCGGCTCCACAGCTCCGCGGCGCGATTCATAATAACGGCTTTTATTTCCGTAACTAGCTACGCGACGCTCTCATTTTGTCGGTTAACGCGTATTGTGTCACGGCGAAACGAAAGCCGCATGGTAATGGAGTTTTTAAGCTCAGCTTTTTCGCCTCAAAAGAAAATTGTGTAACTACAATAACGATGTGATTGCACATTAAACATTATGGCGCCCTCTAGCAGATTTATTGTGTTAACTCCCATGTTGAGAATTTGTAATGTAAATACGGCACATTAGTGGTAAGGCATAGTGTTCGTAATTTATTAGTAGCTAGATCGTTCCAAAGTATCTAGTTTCTTAATTAATTTGCGCATTACTAAGATAATGGTTATTATTTATTGTATAATTTTCGGTGTGTCAGACGGCGCGCTTCTCTTGAATCGGGGCGGGACACCCTTATAGCAGCTATACGAATAACCTTGAAACGAGTAGGGTTGCTAACGATAAGTGGGTTTAAGAGTAAACATATTTAGCTCATATTACCCTGGGACCTCGTTTAAGATAATTAATTTGTTCTTTACATTAAATAGCTTTATTTACCCGTCTCTGACAAAACGTAACATATTTGTGTTTAAAATATAATATACATACATATGAGCCGCTCAGTGCACACATCGATTAAATTCATAAAACGAAAAGTTGAGAAACGCGATGTGTAATGTATATTGTTTTTAAAATTTCCTCTAATAATATGAATTCAAATATATAATGTGGAATGCATAATTGTAGATATAACTTTCATCTAATGGTATATAAAATTAATAAGAAAGAATAGCCAAAAAACAATCGTCAGTAATGTTACAGTTTTTATGTGACTGTTGGAGTTGATCGATGTGTGCACTGAGCGGCTCATATATACCTACTTGTTTATACTTTTCAATTTTTATATTATTTTATCATAAAACTTTACTTAATATTTCTCATTATGAGTTGGCTTGACACTTGGCATCGGCTTAAGTTATAATATACATACACTAAGTAAAAATAAAACATTCAAATAAATGGGACGAATAAATTTATACCTCCAATTTGACGAAATTTTCAAGAAGCTGTTGGAAAACTTGTAATTGGTTTAGTTTTATATTCCCGGGCAATGTATGCTCAGTGGGGAAACACGTTGATATCGCTTAGGAATTGGTTTTCGGTACACTGTCCTCAACTTCCTCAATCAGCGTCGATTGTTTCCACTTCCAATTAACACACAGATACACATCTCTAATCTGTAACTTGCCGAACATTCCTCTCGACTTTGTTCATTCTAGTTTTGTTTACGTGGCAATGTCTTCTGTAGCTGTAGCCGTGATTTTGTAGCCCATGTTAATATTATAAAATAAAAGTTAATATTAGTTTATAACATAAAAACCCCCGGACTGATTTTGATGTTTGCACAGATCTAGACTATACCTTCTGGAGCAACCTATATCAAATCCAATAGGCACTTTTTATCCTTGTAATTCCCACGATAACGAAGTAGCGCAAGTAAACGCTTGTTTAAACTACTTTTTAAAACTCAAAATTATCTTTTCTGATCTTATTTTGAGTTATTAAGTAAATATTTTTTTTATTAAGTATATTTTCTTGTTTCAGATTTTGGCCCGGAGTCATATATAGGATCATATAAAGGAGCTCGCTTAAAAGTAAGTACTAAAATTTATTTTCTTAATAGTGAGCCCCATCACAGTAATAATTACGAGCAGTTTCTGATCAGTCCCCACCCACTATGACCAATCCCGTTCGGTATCGTTTTGCTGAAATTTTGTATATTTCGTATTTTACTGTGTCTCTTTCATATTTTTCATGATTACTCTTGGCAAAATACCAAGATCAGACTCTTTCGCTTATCTTTCGTAACTTTGCTCAGCAAAAATGACTCAATTTTCTCGATCTTCGCCGAAATTATTCCATTCGTAAATGTACCATTGTTTTACCTGTCTAGAAAACAAAAGTTGAGATGCTTAGTAGTTTTATCTGACATAAAAAGTTCTCATATTTACTTGCACGAGGAAAATATACGTAATGAAATAGTCAGTTATAAATATATATGTAGCGCTATTTTATTTTTAATCTGTAGGATATATACTCTGTTTAGTATAGTCAACAGCACATCAAACTACCCACATTTATTACAAATTCACCACTGATACCACAGCATAGATATTCGTGTAACTTGACATGCAGTTACATACGTTTTCTTTTTATAACAGGGAGGCAAACGAGCAGGCGGGTCACGTGATGTTAAGTAATCACCGCCGCACATAGACACCTGCAACACCCGGGGAGTCACAGGAACGTTGCCGGCCTTTAAGGGATTTATACGCCCTTTTCTTGAAGTTTTCTATGTTGTATTGGTCCGGAAATACCGCTGCAGGCAGTTCGTTCCACAGTGTGGTCGTACGTAGTATAAAGTTTCGTAGTATAAACTTATTTTGAAATGCAACTATTTTATTAAATCAATCTCACACAGCCTACGTTAGCAATAATTGTAAGCTATCTAGGTCTACATGTCTCGATATGTCTCGCCAGTGGAGCTCCTAGATACAAGCCAGCCAGCAATGGAAATCAATAAGAAATACTTGACATTTTTGCCAAAATTTAATTTGTAGTCATTTATACATTTTGCTATATATCTTCAACTGAATCATAAAAAAACCTGTGGATATTTCAAATTTGCATAACTAGACAAAAGCAAATTTTGATATCCGTCATTTTGTCTAATACAGAAAATACACGGCCTTGCTCTATGACATTTACATCTGTCTGCAAAATTCACTAATTACCATATTAATAAGATACTAGTAACTCAAAATGTACCTACACACAACATCAAGTAAAATACAATGATTCGCGTTTTGGACTATAGTTAGAATTTATCATATACACAGACCTTTTTGTATTCTTTTAATTTTATAGGTGCGATAAAATCTAATAAGTATTGATTGATGAATGTGGAGGAAGCGAAAGAAGTATGTAAGGACCGTAGTGAATGAAAGAAAGTAGTATCTGTCTACCCCTATGTGAAAAAGGCGTGATATGTATACATGTAAAGTCTAATGACCAGATATTTATAGCTTATTTCAAAACTCGACTACATTTATTTGGTGACGATGATTTTTTTTTATATTTTTTTATGAAAGAAAGAGGCAAACGAGCAAGCGGGTCACGTAATGTTAAGTGATCACCGCCGCCCATAGACACCTGCAATACCCGGGGGGGTCACAGAAGCATTGTCGGCCTTTAAGGGATTTATACGCTCTTTTCTTAAAGGTCCCGATGTCATAGTGGTCCTCAAATACCGCTGCAGGCAGTTCGTTTCACAGTGTGGTCGTACGTGGTATAAAGTTGACATCTGATGCTGAAAAAGAAAAAAAAGACGTAATGTCTATTTACCATTTCTAGTATACAATCAAGAGCTTAGAAAAAATGCAAACAAAATACGCCTTGCAAATTGCAATGACTCCTATATGCATACTTTAAAAACAAACAGCTACTGTGCCTGCTCAGATATTTATGAAAGAAGATGTGTAGGTAGTTGTTTTGTTTATTCGTACCTACTGAATTAGTTATGGAGACAGTCATTTACCTAAGATAGGCTCGGGTTTTATAGTGGAATAGAAACAATTCAGGCAAAGGAGCCATTGTCCGGGTCTGCTGAAGCGATGTACATTAATAAATGCCAGATTGTTTTCCAAGTAACCTAAAGAAAACTCGATTGGAGAACTGTTGAACCTAGAAATCGGTAATGCTAGAATTTCCTCTGGAATCTCATTATAGAATCGCACACCGAGACCCATAAAAGACTTAGAAGTTTTCTTTAATCGACAGCCTAAAGTGACTAATTTATTTTTATTTTTTGTATTAACATTTTGCACGGCACTCTTTTTCTTATACAGATGTAGGTATTGATGAACATATAAAATATTAGAAAAGATAAATTGAGAAGGGAACGTTAAGATTTCATTTTCCTTAAATAATCCTCTAAGAGATTTCCTGCTATTTAATTCATAAATTGCTCGAATAGCGCGTTTTTAATAACAAAAATAGTATTTAAATCTGCAGCGTTACCCCACAACAAACTCCCATATGACATTACGCTATGAAAGTAGCTAAAATACACTAAACGCCCTGTGTCAATATCTGTAAGCTGTCTAATTTTCCTTACTGCATAAGCCGCGGAGCTAAGTTTCCTTGCAGCACAGATTATCTTTACCTATAAACTCCATATGCGATTACATTATTGGATCTTTTCAAAATGATATTTCATCTAGATTTCACTAATATGAAAGTAGCGTGTGAGTATTAGTAAGTACTTATGTGAGATTATACAATGAATTCGATACATTTCTTTTCCAAATCAGATTATTCTTTTTCCATATTATTTTCCATCAAAAAATGACAACTACTCGATACGGATATGAAGAATGTTATTTTATTCTGTAAATATGTGGCTTTGAATAATATCGCTTGTTGATTTAGGCCGGGTTATCCATCAATTTCTCACCTCACCTTGGGGTTCTGTTACCTCCCAAAGATGACGTTGTTCTTGTAACCCAAAACTGTTGATTCAATTTTATTTTTATTAAAGACTTAGATCTATATGTTTGACTCATAGCCGCCTGAAGCAACGACGAAGATTTTAGACTTCGCGAACTCTCGTAATTGTTTTATTTATAGTTGCCTTGAAAATTCCTAAATTAAACGAATTCGTACTGCGACGCAGAGAGGGAATCCCATTCCTTATCAGAAACTTAGTAGTAAACTTGCAATTCATCCACCACATTTGAATGGAATTCTTGTCCACGCCGCGTCGTGGAATGGTACAGGTGATATTATAAGCATTAAACTGTACAAGACGTATAAACTTCCAACTGGTTATGTAGTATTTGAATCTTTTTAGCCGCCACGCCGCATTTGAATTTTTTATATTTTTAGCAAACTTATATTATGGCTATACCAGATAGCCTTATACGATATTATAAGAACCTATGCACATACCTTTCATAGCGAAAGCATTGAGTAATATAAGTATCTTTTTTTAGTTTCATAGCTAGTATGTAGCCTTTGTAAATAAATGATAGCCTTTCTGAAATAACATACATATATTTAAAAATAAAATTTTTGAACAACGGCACAACTTTGCCGTCCAAAGTTGCTGCAGCGATTAGTCATAAATAATTGAACATAATCAATATACCCTCGTAAGAAGACAAAGAGATGTAATCTCTAAAACTTTGTCAATTTACTTGGAAGTCGTAAAGCCCCTTGCCAGTCTATGTCCGCATTTGGTACAAAAGAGAAGGTAACATCTAGGGAACTTTCTAGTTTAGACTCCAAGCACTGTGATACTTTCCTTGTCTAGAAGGGGATCAAACTGCGGTGCATTCGCGCAATGTATTATGCAGTCTCGTGCGCGTGGCCATGTAAGCAGCTCGCGACTCACTCTGACGAAGAACATTACCATTCTTGAAAATTTTCTCTTCAAAACGCTACTCGGATTCAATTCTGCTCATAAATTACCTACGGTCGATTTCCCGTTTGTTATTTATGTTTTTCACCTTACCAATTCCTTTTTCAAAGTAGCTCTGAAAAGATTTCAACTATTGAACTAGGTGGCATATGATATATCTAGTAATGTATCTAGGTTAGCTAAGCTAATCGTATCTCATTTCCTACATGTCGCTCGTTCTAGTGGGAAGCACAAATGAGATTGTGGGCTGACATGTCGTTCCGGAGACCTAGTCGCACTTTACATCAAACCAAACTAGATCGTTCTTGCAACGCATACATTTTAAATCTGCCTTTTTTTCTTCACTTACAAATTATTGCTATACGTTAAAATTTTTGAGATTTATATAAGATATAAAATAAAATAAAAAAATTTATGCTATTCTCAAAGAATATTATCCTAATACAATTACTTTTCCACAAATTAATACTTAATCTTTAATTTTATTTAAATATTTTTCTAATTTAAGTATGAAATCTTTATGCAAAGAATAAAACCTTAACCGTCGAGCGTGCATGAAAAGATTGATGAATGTAAAGGAAGCAGAGGAAGTATGTAGTTAGTGGAGGTGTGTAGTCTCTCCCTATAGGAAAACGGCTTGATCATATGTACGTTTGTATGTATACAACGTATCATAATAAGATAGAGGAGTATTAAGATCGGATTGTTAAGACAAAGCAATATCCGAATCCGCGAAACTTCAGACATTCTAAAATCTAGTTTGAAACTATTCAAATAAGGCGCTGGTAATTTCAAAATTTGCTTTTGCATACGCTTTGCACCTCTAGAAGTTTGCAATAAGAGAAAGTCGATTCAGTTAAATCACAATGAACGGCTTTTCGAACGAATAGAGGTCCTTTATCGCGTTTCACGCAAGTTTCTTCGGGCTCTCTACTCACACGATTAATTTGAGTCGATAAATCCGTATTAAAAGCGGGGCCAGGGCCAGCCAACCGCGCCGCTCAATGTAAGTAGCGGCCATTCCAACCTTTTTGTTCTCACTTCGCTCGTTTCCTTCTAAACTGCTTAATGTATTATCGTTACATCTATAACAGTAGCATGACATGCGTGTGTGTAACTTTTTGGCCGGCAATCGATTGGAAATTAGTGAGGTTCAAATGCTGGCGAGGTCGGTGCGGAGTGGCGGCCGTGCACGTCACAGCCAGACAGACAGGCAGCGCGCGCGGCGCCCGCCAGACCATTAGCCGTCTGCCCGATGTGGAACGCTCGATAAACTTGTAAAAACGCCTCTTACCCATTTAATTTTATACCCTCGCTTAAGCTTTGCTATTGGCAGATTTCTTCCTTTTTTTAGGGCTGTCATTAACTGTATCGCGCATTTATTTATTTTTCCTTGGTTAAGTCTTAAAAATCGATAGCCTTGTTCATTCTGTGCTGTGCCATTTAAAATAACAACTTTTTCCATTATGGATTGGTTTTGCTAAGTATGATTTAGAAAATTATTTACTTACATTAACTTTAGATATAAATTATTACTATTATTAACTATAATATAAGTTATCCCAGTTACGACAGTAGAACTGGTTTAAATTCTTTATTTTCTTCAGCACTTTTAAGTTAAAGAATACATGGCGCTTCGCGCGAGAAACTGATATTGATACAAAATATTTATGACTTCAAGTGATAAAGTTTATACTGCGGTAACAGTTTTATTTCTCTCGTGAAATACTTATATCATTTTTTCGTACCATATAAATATGATATTGACCAATAAAATTCGTTTGCCACATATCATTTGAGGTAAGGCGGTATTTTGAGAGCAATATATTTATGACATATATTTTATCTATAATAGAGGAGTCATAAAGTCTTCCTACAATGCTAGAACTGGCGGAATATTCGTCTCATTAAAGTAAAAGCATTGAATAATATATATACTCTGAGGAAAGAGCATTCCTACGAAGGTGTATAAAACTGTAATATCCCGACGATCAGTTCCACTTCGCAAGGTTGGGTAAAGTTGGGTTGCATTTGATAACATTGGATTGGAGCGGTTTGGTGTGTACTGTGTGTGTATACTTTTACCCATTAAATATGTATCACGTCTTTATCCCGTACGAGGTAGACAGAGCCAAGAGGCGCGAGACTCGAGGGCCACGATTAACAAAATGGTGGGCTTATTGGTGGAAGTTAGGTTCACGAATAGTGACAGGTTGCTAACTCATCGCCTTGAGAATTCCTTTCTCAAGCCCTTGATTGACTTTTACAATCCGCGCGGGAAGAGTAGCAGAGAAGCAGCTGGCACATTCTATGTTTTTCTTTCACTTCCAGTCCAGCATGAAAGTTTAAATACTTAAATATTTACAGATTACAACATATCGACCTATCGTAATTATTCCACACAATCTACGCTTTAAAATGGATGTTGTTTACAGGTATGACGTCTATCAATATTTGCCCTCTGTCGGGGCACGCGCTATTCTTTAATTCTATATGACAAGAAAATAAAAACCAGGCAATATATTTTATTATATTTATAAATAGATAATAAATTTAGTTACATAATTCTTTATATTCAGCAGATGTTCACGTTTTCCTTGGGCAATACGCTGGACGTCATCAAGGAAAAAAAAACGAACGCCTCTCAAAGTCATGTTATTTCACTTATTGTTATCGTGGCCCGAAAAATATATATTTCTATTTACTAACTAGTGCCATCAAATTATGCACGAGTAAATTTCTTAAGCAAAATTCAGCATTTTAATACCTTCAAAATAATACAACTTAATTTTAAACCACAGTAGACAATTGTTCAACTTAATTACTGCAAAACCATTCTAACAAAGAATTCGGGCCAAATTGTAAAATGTTGTAGGGCACAGCGTAAATAAGTCGTGTGGCGGTATCTTAGCGCGGTGTGGGCGGGACGATCCCGCGGGACTTAATTTGTTGCTCTCCTGGTGCCTCACATCTCACTTTCAAACGGCGTAACGCGACCTTACCACTTCCCCTTATAACACCGACTTCACCGACACGAAATGGTACACCCCATAACACAACAAACGTTTAAATTGGGTTTTAATTTAAAATTTATTGTAGAGTTAAAATATACCTACGTGTGATTTCTTTAGGGTCTGGCTTATATTTTCAAGAATAAATTTCATAATTATTGCATTTGTATATATTAATCAACCAATCCACTAGATTTTTTGTATGTATCTTACAATTGCATACGCTCAATGAAAAAAAAAAAAAAAAAATTAAAGACTTAAAGTAGAAATATCCATTTTAGCCATTATGACTGAAAGAATTAATTGTCTATGAAAATTTTAAATTTAAATAAATAAAATACGTACGCCCTAAATCGGCTTAACATTCCTTAAAATACGGATCTGGATCTGAGATTTGGAATCTCACATTTACTCTTCATTGTGTTTTTAAGTCATGTAGACATGTCATGTCATGTTGTGTTTTTATGTCATGTAGACATCAAAATATTAATAAATTATTCACGTCTTAAAAATGTTGTTTGCGTTTAGTTCCAATCGTAAATATTAAGTCAAAAGTGTATTTATGCATAATTTTCTTCCTGATACATTTTAAATAGAAATTTTAAAAAAATAGTTATATACAGGCAAAAATTAAATCGGACCCGATCTAGACATTAGTGCGTTTAACAAAACAAAATCCTTTGCTTTATAATATTGGTGAGTATAGTAGTAGTATAGATATATTCACTGTCACTGTCATGATATAAGTAATGTGTTCATTACAACATACGAAACAATACATCACGGATAAGAACTTATTACTTAAGTCGAAATAATTCTAATAAATTTGTCGTATAAACGAATCGGCTGGACTATTGGTCAATTAACTAGAGTTCGAAGCCGAGACGAGAGCAGCAGGCCGTTCGTTACACACTCGGCCGAATTAGCGCCGCTCGCTCGCTCAACCGTGACGATAATGACTGCACGAGAGCTGCCTCACACCACATGTCCGCTAAACCAACTTAACCTCTCCCTCGGGCATTCCTCAACTCTAATTGGTACGGTAGGCTACTCAATTTTGGCAATGATGCGAAATTTCGCGGTTTTTGCGGCACATAAACTACCAGCACACGTGTGCCCCGACCGCCTATCAATTGTCCCGACTTAAAATGTATAGTTTTCAACCCTGTTGTCGATCAGTTTCCGCCAAATTTTCCGCTGCGGGCGCTTGGCAACCGCACCGTGTGGCGCACCACAATCACCCATACAAATTGAGAGGTTTACGTGATGCGAACCACCTATATTGTTTATTTTCTATGTGATGTACACATTAATATTGTTTTGTACATGCCACGCCCCAAATGCGACTGTGTATCGGCAAGTCGTAATCATAGCAGGCTCGATCGACCACTGAAAGCTTTTTGAAAGCTCACTGCGACGCGCGATGAAAGGTTCATGCCGCGATTTCAAGCGAGTCATTGCGACTCGTCAAGCGAAAGTGATAGTACTTTTTCCTTTTGATATATTAAAAAATAAAATCGGCTAGGTGGTAATAGTGATGGGATTTTACGTAATCATTTATCTAAAGTTCGTGTAAGAGTTCAAAGTCTAACACAAACTGAATGCACGCCAACCAAAACTGAGTAACTTTATTTGGAATCGAGCATATTGTACAGCTAACAAAAGCATCAGAATATAAAATAGATTTTGTGAGTTCTACAAAATCACGATGAACTAAAAGTGAATTTCAAGTAATGAAAAAGCAGACACAATCTCACTCGTGGAACGCTTCTTTGCCGGCGGATATGTGAAAAATTGCTAAATAATGCGCCCTCCATCGTGCCTTCAGTCCCACCCCTAATGTGTTCTTAATGCTGCATGGAGTTGTCACATTGCACATTCACTGCTAGCGTTTGCCCTTTCACCTCTCGCTTTTCACTCTGTCGCCTTAAAGAATCGACTCTCTGTATCCAAGTGCATTAAAAAAAAAATTATTACATATTATGGCTGTGGCAACGCAGTAATTAAACATAGTTTTGCTTAAATTAATTTGCTTTGAAGCTTTTTTCGTGTACTCAATATGATAATGAGATTACGTTATTATGATGTAAACGCATGAGATTTCATTCATTAATTTTAAATTTATTGCAATAATGTACGTTGAATGTGATATTGTTAATCATCATTAAGTAATAACATACCTCAGATTGAGACAAGATATATTTTCCCCTATAAGTTCACAGTTTGTTAAAGTATGAAAGCTCCATTTGAACGAAAGGTTTTTAGCTCGTTTTTTCGATGCCAGCTCGCGGAGCGCTCCTTTTGTTCCGGGAACGTGATCTGGTCGAGATGAAGCCCACTGACGTTATTGCTCGCTCCTCACTCCAATCTAGTTTCTGCTTGTCACATTTTTGCTGCTTTGCCATAATGATAATGCCACATAGCTGTAGTGATTTTCTGCAACGACGTAGACGGTTTTCCCCGGCGACGTGAATATTTCCGTGCCCATTTGTTTCTGTGACTTGTAATACGTAAGCGCATTACAGTTTTGTAGGCACCACTCGCTTCACCACCATATTTCTTAGTTCCATAAGGCAACTCTTCCTATGTTACACTTCAAATGACAAACGGCTTATAATCAAATATGGCAGTAACTATCTTTACGGCAGTAATACTACGAGACGGCAACACACTTTATTCATAAAAGATGTCTAAATCTTTTCTCAACTCTATACGAAAGAGATCGAAAGTTTTCCAGAGCTAAGAGCTGTTTTTTCTTCGAGTCTGAATCTGAACCACGCACCCTTACCATACCATAAATTATCACTGCAAAAACTTAAAGCTATTATAACTGTTCCGTAGGTATAAATCGGAACTTCGCGGGTGATTCATTTCCTACGCTCAAACTATGGCTAAAAGTTGCTAAATTCAAACCTGTCTGTATTATGTACAAACTTTCCAATAGAAATATTATCATAGAAATAACATGGTTGATTTGGTGATGAACTTTCCTATTTTTTTTTAAATTACTTAAAATTGGATGACATTCGAACTATTGGAATACTGAAAAATCCCAGTTTAAAAAAAAACACACTCAACTTTTTCTGAATTGTATTCCTTTTTACACGAGAATGTCGGAATATAATCGCAATAGTGGGTTAACCCTCTTTACTCCGCATTATCGACATGTTACAGAAAACAAACCCATGTTTTGTCACTCGAGTCGCTTTCCGCAAAAGGGTTAGATCGGTATTTTTTGGGATGACCCGATTGTCGCGGCAGCTAATACCCTTGTTCGTCAAAATAGCATTACACGCAGAGCGAGCGTAGTCCGGGTCCCCCATGTCGAGCTGAGATTTGGCGTACCTTAGTGACTGATTAGCAATTGCTTTGAGCTGGCGAACGCGACAGGTGGTCGGTGCGCGGGCTTGACCCGCGGGCTCTCGGCTGATTGATGGCCATGCCGCGTTCCCATTTTGACTCCAGTCAACGTCTACACAAATTCGCTATACTGCTCTGGATTCTATAAGAAAAAGTTACTATTTTTTTCTCTTTCATTACGTTGACTTATCATTATTATCATTTACAACATCAGATATGAAACTGAGTGAATAGTGTCATCATGAAAATAATTAGGTTTATTATAATAAAATTACTTATTTCACAAGGCATCATTGTTTTATTTCTTCCGAACTCATGAAGATACCATCACAAAATGTGGTAAATCATGTCATTCGTCAGGAAGTGAGCTGGTTTTATGTGGCCAAATATCAAATGTCGATTGTCTAGTCAAATTGGTCCCACGATCCGTGCCCGCGATCTAATAACCCGAGGTCAAGTCTCAGCTCATGCATATTCACGGCTGATCCGACAGCGGCTCATCTGTAACGGTCCTGCGACCGGTTGTATAAGTCCATTGTTGCATGTGTCCACATGGCCGTCGTCGCCGCCATCCCAGCGACGAACTTCTCCAGCAATGCGTTACCTACTGCCTTACGAATCATGCAATACTGTTACCTATATACGTTAAAGCAGTATACCTGTCAGACCGGTATTTTAGCACTTATTGGTAAACGTTTTATCGAAAACTTAATGAACGATGCACGTTTTTTTTTGCGTCATTTAATTTAAATACTAGACGCTCCATATTTGGCGAGTGGCAACTTTTGTAACATTTTGTCGCACTCGTGATTCTCTTTTTGTGAAAAGTCGCATCGCAGCCGGGAGGCTGCAGTATTTTCGCGAATTCACATAGTATAATCTTTTATTGCGGCTCGGCGGGTTATTAAGATTACAATGGCCGGGTCAGTTGTTAAACGCCGCCGGTAGATATTTATATTCTAATGAGGTGCCAGCGACAGCGGGTGTGAGGGTGCATGCGTAATTCGAAAGTACAACTTTTTTTCTTTGCGCGGTATATTATGACATTACTTTAATGGCGTAGATGGATGTGATGTATGCATATTTTAGTATGCGTGGTTAGTGTAATATACGTTCCTACATGATAAAACTTAATGAACACTTAGGTTCAGTTTCATCGATTACAAATAAAGATTTGTATAGTATATCAGCCAGATATCTAACATGCTGTTTTTTATTCTTCGTAATAACAAAAGAAAAAGCATAATATGCTGTCTCTTTTATACATATAAGCTCTGACTTTTATANNACATATTTGTCAGAGCTTATTTGTAAACGGTGAAACTAATCATAAACTTTTGTTATAATATTGCAGATATTCTAATAGTCATAACTTTTTTATGACATTCTGTACATATAATAAATAAATAACAAATAGGTATATAGAAACAAATCACACGATTGAGGAAGCCAAAGTTAGTTCGAGATCTTGTATCATGGTATATTTAAGAACTAATGTAATAAGAAAAACTTCTTAAACCCAAGTCAGTTAACAAATATTATTTTCCATATTAACTTGACAGGACTCCCGAGTACCGTATAGGCCACCATTACACCACCGAGATTGTAATATTAGGTATGTATAAAGGCAATGATCTTCTATAATTCAAGTTTGATGTGTGTCAAATCGAGTCAATGTCGATTCAATACCGGAACAAAACTGCTCGCTTGGCCAGACAAACCGATTGAACCGCAGTCGGCGGCAAAACTGAATTAGTTTCCAAGCCAATAAAATTTTTGAACATGAAATGGCATTATAACTCCACGATTCTCAGTATTTATCTTTATATGTAATAAAAAGCTGGTCTGTCACTGTTTATTTAAATTTATTAATCTATATCAATATGATTAACGGTACTCTATTAATGACGTAAAATTTAAGGGTCCTTTATAAGGCCAATGGAAGCCAAAACGATTTTTAGGATATTGTCTGTATATTAAAAACTGATTAAAATTAATACTGTATAAAATTTGATGGATTCAAACGAGCAGGCGGGTCACGAGATGTCAAGTGATCACCGCCGCCCATAGACAACTGCAACACCCGCGGGGTTACAGATGCCGGCCTATAAAAAAACCTCCGCCCTCACCATTTGGGGAGGACAGAGAAGTTGGGCTCCCGGCTCTCCCACTCACCGGACAGCGCATGACGGCTGATAACCGCCATTCAGGCGTCGGTCTTCTGTAAGAGTGTGATACTTCCCCGGACGAGCCGGCCCATTCGTGCTACAGGCTAAATAAGAAGATTTTGACGCCGGTTTCATTTTAATATAAATATCATTATTTTTGCATACGCCGCTTAGAAACAGAGAAAGTAGTGATACGCGCCGCCAAAGGCGAGGGTACATGCTAGTAAAGTCCTTTAATAAAAATAATGCTTTACAACAAAAGTATGGCTTTTTTAAATTTAGTTGCCTAAAATGCATGATATTTTTCACAGTTATATCTTGTTGTCAATTACTCTGTACGTTACTTATAGCTCTTTTCTCCTCTTTCCTTCTTCTCTTTTGTTTTGATTATCAATATGATAAACCTAATTGTCCGTATTGTAATTGAAAATATTTTAAATTTCAAATACATTGAAACTATATTAGTCACAGCATGATTGGAATTCCCATAACCGTAGCTTAAATTGGAGTTCTATTATAAAGTTGTTTTTTTTTTTAAAGCTACTGTAATTTTGTTCGTCTCATGACTTGACAATTTTAATTGGAGAAATTTAAATTTCATATTTCAAAAAGGGTGCTTTGTTCAATACCCATATACATATTTACAAAGTAACTATTGTATCAGTCAATTCAATTTTATCCAAACCACGTCGCGGACTAGATGATGCTCTGAGGTAAATAATTTATGTAAAATTCCTCAAGGCGATATCATGTGCAAAATTTAGTGACATATTTTGATCTTAAATTTAATTCGTTGTAACAAAGTGAACTCAAAAAATGTGGATAAATTTAATTTATTGAAAAAACCCGACAAACAAGTAGCGTAAACTAATTACAGAGTGCGATTTTAACTTGGAACTGCTGTAAAAATAAAGATGGTGCAGTAATGCATTTTACATTTTGAAGGATCATTAAATTGCGCATTACACGCCCGGCCCGACGAGAGGCAATTAAAAAAGAACTGTTAAGACGCTCGTAAAAATGAAGTCGTGTTCTCAACTGATTAAAAACTCTTCGCTAATCTTAAGCGAGCACCACATATCTTTGTCTAGGAAGTTTTTAAATGTAGGTGCGGTATGTCCATCCATAAAAAAATGATTTTAACGTAATTTTGTTTAATGTGTGATACTTCTGTCATACGTTACTTTTAACTTTTTTTAATAAATGTAATTTATGCGAAATTTCATCAAAATATACATATTTTTTTTAGTTTATATAAATATTTAAATATATCCTCTTTGTAATCCTAATAAGAAATGCTTGTCTATAACGGCATATATTTATCTTGCACAAACTGCGTTGGAATTAGAGCCAGATGGTTTAAATTTAAGCCCGTATTGGTTCCAACAATAAAGCGAAGCTCGTTGTCAACAACTCATTATTTGATCTAATTATTTTCTCGTTCCTGATTAGTTGTTGGCTAAGTTCCGCTGTGTCAAGATCTATCAATTAACACACAAACTCTATCGGCTTTCAGATGAATGTCAATTAATGTCAGATGTACCGTCGTCGTCGCCCTCGGGAAGTGCGGTCGAGCCTGGCGTCTCGTTGTACTTCCATATTGTGTCGATATTGTCAGAAAATTTGCTATATTCATATTATGAGTATATTACCTTATAAATACAGTTTTAGTATTGTATTAAAAATATCATGAATTGCAAAAAAACACGTTTGTTAGTCCGATTCTGAAATAATTTAAGTAAATATCGACATTCTCTAGTATCTCTATAAACTACTTCATCGATTCTGTTCAAACCCATTTAAAATTTTTTTTATTTTCACTGCATAGTTATCAAGTTAGAGGGGATAGGAGCGGGGACAGACATTTAACTACTTTTAGAAGCGAATATTTAAAAAAATA
>JADGIL010021948.1:0-10398 GCA_020352625.1 Cactoblastis cactorum | reverse complement strand
TCTTTGTATGGGTACTATATATTATCACGCTATAACCTACGGGGGAACTGTGAATATTTATTTTTCGTAAGCATTCTGTGACAGTACCGGTACCGCGAGATAACCTAGGTTAACGCGGACGAAGTCGCGGGTAACAGCTAGTCTAAAATATATTTCATTTACATTTTCCTAATTCATTGTTGCGCTTGGTTTGATCACTAGAATTTTCATTATTATGAAATACAACATACAAATATAACTATTTGTGTATTGCCTGTGTAGGAAATAAAATAATAATAAATAAATGGTAGGTATGAGGCGTAATAGTATGATTTTGTACTAACATTTTTAATTTGATACACATCAAATAACGGACACCGTTCCAAGTTAAAATTAGGAGACCAGTATATTACACGAAGGTTGTATATGTTCCCAACACATTGTTATACCAAAGCTTATTAATATTTAGTAATGTATTTTGGAAGCTGGCAAACTTTCCTGGTGGCTATAAATAGCAAAATGTACCTTCACCGGACGTTGGGGCAGCCGCCAGTCTTGGGCAGGTGCACAAATGCGCCCTGCCGAACTTACTGGTTTAGTAACTTCTGCAAAACACACGAAACCATACCGGGCTTTGCTCTTTCTGAATTGCTTAAAAACATCTCAATCTTTATTTTAAACATTTAACAGCTTCGCATAATTCTATTTTTTGTCATACGATTGAAATTTGCTTTCCCTGAAAGTTAATTTTTCGGGAAAAATTATTTCTAAGTAGGTACCTACCTATGTATATTTCATCCACATGATATTATTGTTGTTTTAATTTCATTTGCGTGCTAAGATTTAAAGTCAATCATAATTTCATATCTGTAAGGGTTTACTTATACTATATCAGACTTCCGGTACCTACTACTTATATGTTTTTGGTACACTTTACAGAAAAAAACTAACATAATTTGGATTTAATTAAAAATTCGGTTTAGCAATCTGATGAACAAATCAAGATTCACAATAATTAAAGTAATATACTCGTAGTTATGATAAATAGATCCGACGGGAACAGCTCCCAAATGCAAATGAGTCTCAAAGTCAATTAAAGTGAGATCATCATTTCCTCAGGAAAGAGAATGTGTATTGTTATCTTATCAAAATATGAGAATTGATACCTGCTGTCAACATATCTAATGAAACCGAATGCAGGAATATGAAGTGAAAAAAATATTTTACAATTGTAATCTTGCAGGTTATGTGGCTATGATGAATGAGAAGGATTGCAAGTGGACGGCAAGGGAAGCTGCACTTGGAACCTGCGGGACCGGTCTGACACGCTTTTTGTTTCCAGAGACGTCGCCGCACAGCCGCACTAATGAGAGATCTCAACTGAATGGGAATTGATGATTACACTCTATAGCTGCACTGCAATTATTTCCTGTCTGTGTTTCGCATACTTCGGTGGTCGCCAAATCTCAAACGTTGACTAAAAAGTTAAAATATCCTTTATTTTTTAAAGCCAAGTTAAGAGAGTTGTGTAGTTAAAACTGATAAACGTTTCTAAAAATTTAGTTTTTATGAAATAATTTTTTTATGCGTATCAGTTTTCAAGTCAGATTTTTCATTTGATAAGGAGACTAACGTCATTATTATGTACTTATTAACTCAGAATAATGAATATGTAATCTAAATTGTACGAGTACATGGCGACACTAATAATAAAATTATACACGTTGCGTCGATTCAGAAATGCTAAAAGATTTTCTTTACGTAATAATTAGCGCTAGAACAAATATCTAACACAACACCGTCTTTTGCAGTCATATCATCAAATATGACGGGCGCTGGTTTAAGGTGAGGTGTGAGATGGGATGGTGATCGGCATGCGGCGGGGGCGGGCGGACGTGCCAAGGCAGGCAGGCAAGCAACATATTTACTCATACGCCTGAGGCGTAAATCACCGTGCATCTATTTCGAGTTGGCCGGTGCGAGCGCGGGCGGAGGAGCGGGGCGCGGGCAGACGCCGATGCCGGTCTGGCGCCAGAAGGATTCCCCAGCGCCCCGCGCGCCGCACTCCCCGCGCCGTCACTCGAGGCGCACTCGAGTCGAGGTCACCGCGCACCCGTGCCTTTCCTTGCTGTCGCAAATCTGCCTACGCTACCCATACCAATCAAATGCAGTAATGCCGACACGTCGACAATTTGTTGCTCTTATTATAAAGATTTTAGGCGTTCATGTATTTGCAATTCATTGTTAGTTAGGATTTTTGATAGGTTTTTATCGGTGGTATCAACTTATCTGTTCGATAAATTGATATACCTAATTCATTTGTAGGTAACGCACGTATGTCACTAATTTATTAAACCTACTGCTCTTTGTCTCAATTAATATTTCCATATTAATAATAGGTACTAAATGTTTAACTTATTGACAGAAAAAGGAGCATTTCCTTTTTCTCATTTAAAATTAAGTACATTCCTACCTTGTGGCAGCACTCGTCACAGGTGCACTTCGCAGGTTTACAGTTATGTGAAACACATACTTACTTGTTTGCAAGAAGCCAATAGATATGCAGACTGTGCCACTAAGTATTACAATACTAGCTTTGAAAATACATCTTCGATAAAATCTTTCACTCTTGTTACTGATGTATGCAAAACCCAAGTAATTATCCAAGTAGTGATAGTGCATATAAATTGGGCTGTCCTCCCTGATAACACGACATAAACGACCTGGTCCGACAAGAAGGCAAAATGAACAATCCTTGAATATATTTTATTATTCTAAAACGAGAAGTAGGTACCTAGTGCCATTTTGAAAAGTATTTCATTGTGAGACTGACTGCTGCATACTGCGACACATTGTTTACTTAGTTTTGTCTAAAAAGACCTATTGCAGCGTTAATCATGTACCTACTTCACAAGGTACAGACCGCCACTAGTTGGTAAATGACTACACATACCATAATAATTCACCCCACTGGAACTTAAGCGAATACAAATATGTACAATTGGACAATATCGATTACCACTACACAAATTAAATATAGATAAATGTATATATACCAGATAAGATAATAAATTAATAAGATATAAAGATACAATAATTATAAGATTATAAATACAAGCAAATTATAATTCTTATGTAAGTAATTATTAACCATAAGAGATATTATATATAAATATTATTAACTGAATTATAAATAAGCGGCATAGCTACATAATTTTTTAACCAGTAATAAATTCTTTAAAAAAAAGAAAAAAATCATTTTGCAAATAGAAATTTATTCATGAATGAAAATTAAATTTATACAATTCAATTAATTACTTCTAAAATTACATTAGCGCATTCTGTCATTATATCAGATTGCCAAAAAATTAAAATTCAAACATTCACCGTAATTATATGTGTATATTATTATTATGTAACTGTTATAAAGTTACGACGAAAATGATAAAATTGCTTCATCTATCTAATCCATAGACATTCCAGCGTCGCCGTTTTTCTTGTCAGCCTTTTCGTCTTTGGGTTTATCTTCCTTTTTCTTATCCTCCGCGTCGTTTGTCTTATCTTCTGCTGTCGCAGTGTTCTCCATGGCCTTAAAAAAGGCATTCATATCACCTGTGTTAGCAGCAGACACAACTTCGGGAGCCAGCCCGAACTGTGATAAAACCGGACCTATCTGCCCAGAAGTAAGGGCAGACGAAAACTGGTTTGCTGCCTGAAATTTAAGAATCATAAAATAGGATATTTATCGAGATAATTATCTATATTTATACTTTTGATGGATAAAGCTAATGGGAGCATGATTAGTTAGTAGAACCAAGTTTTATGTATTCCATTTTAGTATAAATATAGTTTCTTAAATATTTAATTTCTTCTTTCCTATAAAAAAATCTACTGAAGAAATAAATTTTTCCCATTTGTTTTGTTGATTTAGCAACTTAACCATAAAAAAGAAGAGACTAAATTCTAAATCGTGCATTGTAACTTGTGTTAAGACATTTTTTATTCAAACATAATGTCATGCAATAAATATTCTGAATAAACAAATAAAAAGGGAAAAGAACCGACTTCAAAATTTTATCATTTTTTTTATTAATCTAAAAGGCTTTGATTCATCTTAATACTTGGAACAAATGACTATATTTTGCTTATGATAAAAAATATTATTATTGATATCCTATTTTATGACGAAAACTCCCACTTTCAGGCAACAATCCAGTTTTCATTGACTATTCCTCTCAAATACGTCAAAGTTGTATCTGCTGTAAACACTGGGCTCTGTCTGCCTTGGATGAGAGATGAACCTCTCAGCAAAAGCAAGATTATGTTGGGTATAGACTGTAGATATACCAATACAATTAAAAAAAAAAACATGCATAATTATTAAATCAGAAAAGCATGCAAATGGTTCCAGTAAGTAATGTATAGATACACAAAGAAAATATACACAGAAGGGAAAGGGCATAGGAAGGTTAAGTCTTTCGGATTGTTAAGTAAAGTAACAGTAATACATAATTATTTCACCAAATCGAGACATTCGCGATCACGGATTTGCAATATTAATTGTTGTGATATAAAATTTGAGGTCGGTTTAAAATAAACACATGCTGGAAGCAAAATAAACAGGTTAGTATTTCCATTCTTTACTGCACACCCGCAACCGCTAAAGCCTAAATGGCCAATTCCTTGCAGACCAAAATTAAGCGCTTCGTCGGACGCCCAAATATCTGAATCTATAGTTTTATCATTGCGATAGATAAAAATAACCAACAGAACATCATAAAATATTAAGTTTCTTGAAATTCTTTAATATATTATGATTTAAAGAAAAGTCAGGCTTGTACGTATCACATTTATGACGTAGTTAGGGAAAAAGAGCAGTTCCGAGACAGTCACTAGCATTTTATAAAATACAAGTTTTTGTTTTATGAGATGCGGTTTAAAAAAATCATCCTATAATGTTGACGGGATGAAAGTAGTGGTGAATGTATAACCAGACTCCAGATCGATTGTATATAAAACAAACCAAAAGTAAGAAAATTAAATTGATCTACAATTTTTATAAGCTTATCAATCCTGCTATATATCGGTCTGTAATGAAAGTATTACCGGATAGTTTTCTAATGCAAAATAATGAATATGCATAAAATGTGCTTGCACTTCAAATTATTTTATAATAGAGTTGCCAATCGTAATGAAGCAATTGCAGTACATTCCATTTAATTCATAAGAAAAAGCGATGAAACCTCATCAAATGAATAATAATAAACTTTAGCACCAGTTGAAAACATGTAGTCACGACACGACATTATTGCATAACAAAGCTGGCCAAAGCACTCAGCCTACCCGACTATTAGCAATTGTGTCTATATTTCTAGTGTAATAAATAATATCTAAAGTTAGTATATCAAAATAAATAATCAGTTCTGCATTGTAAACTGTTCTTGCATACAATCTTTTAAAAATTTTGAAATATTGTTTTTAAAAAGAAGATAATTTTCAATCATTATTTTAAAAATCTACTCTGCATACAACTCATACTACTAAAACAACGATAAAGAATGCACAAAAAAATTGTAAAAAAATTTTTTAACAGGTATAATTGATATGCCGTATTCATATCTATGGTTATTAAATAATTTTAAAAAAAGGAACACACGGACGATGACCATCATTTATTTATACTCATAGTAAAAAAATCGGTCAAATGCGAGTCCGACTCGCGCATAAAGGGTTTCGTACCATTACCATCTATACCAAATGGCAAATATTCTGTAAATATGTCTAGCGTCTAATTGTTATCGTTATCAACATCGAGCAAAAACAAGCAAAAATATTACTTTTGTTGTAGGAGAACCCTCATTATTTATTTTATTTTTAGTATTTGTGTTATAGCGGCAACAGAAATACATCATCTGTGAAAATTTTAACCGTCTAGCTATCACGATTCATGAGATACAGACAGCAAAGCCTTAGTAATAACCCTATAACTAAGGCTTTACTGTCTGTCTGTCAAGAACGGGAACCCTCCCGTTTTACGGGTATGGAACCCAAAAAATGTACATATTCTAATATGTGTTTTGCATTGGAACATTTACATTACCAGAATTATCTGAAATTGCAGAGCTATGAATAAATAAAAAGCGGAAAATCCATAATAATAAGCAGGCTAATTGTACTCCGTGGTACATCAAGAAGCGGGTGCGCAATACTTAAGGGTTCACCTGAGCGAATTGCGGAGAGAGCAGGGTGGTCCTTACATCGTCTTGTGCTTGTCCCTGCGGCGCGGGCGGCAAGTGCGGCGTCAGACGCTGCTCGTGAGCAGTAGCGGCCGCCACGGCCTCCGGCGCCGTCAGCGCGCTCGCCAGGTCCACGCGCTCCTCCGCGCGCGCCGCGGCGCTCGCCGCGCCCGCACCGCCTGCCGAGCCCTCTGGAGGCGCGTTGCCGAGCCCCGAGAAGTAGCGTTGCAAATCCGATAAAAATATTTGCCCACCTATACGACATTATTCTAATTATACTAATTCTATTCAGCTGATAGATGATTCGCAAAGTCAAAAAGTTTGCGAGATTAGTGAACACTTTAGGTTAATTTGATGTCATGTGTTCGGGACTGCCTCATAAGAACTGACAGTAATTGCATAATAAACAACTTTTAATCATAATCATCAGACAGAAAATCATACTTTAATCTTAAATGCCTTAAATTTTTACTTAACCTCGACTAAAAACGAGGGTCGTTATAAGTTAGATGTGTGTGTGTCATTATGTCTGTGGCATCATAGCTTCTAAACGGGTGAACCGATTTGGATAACTCTTTTTTTCTGTTAGAAAGGTAACCTAATCGAGTGTTCTTAGCTATGTTTTATGAAAATCTGTGTAGCCACTTGAAGCTCAGCTCTTTTCCGACATTATGAAGAGGTAACCATTAATTTAATACATTCTTAGTATACTTCTACTGCACAAGTTTTAACTCAATATTTGAAATTTGATACATATGTAAAGCAAATAATATAACACGATAATAATATGGTGACCTTGACCTGATGCTTCAGCCAGGATAGTCTGCATAAATCATGTGCTCATTGAAAAAGCTTGATGAGTGGAAAGACATACTGATAGTGACAAAGACCGAGATACTTATTGTAGGTAATATTATACTATAATAGACAAGGTAGGTTTATACAATGTGCTTATAAACAAATTAACTGTTAACATCTAAGTGAGGATTCATTACTTAATTAACCCCCGACACTTAAAGAGGGATGTTATAAGTTTGACGTGTGTGTTTTGTTATATCGTACCTGGGATTTTTTAATTTAATTACTTGTTATATACCTACAGGTTACGAGTGGGGTATCAAAATTAAGGGCTTTCAATAGAGATTCTAAATATATACATTATACATAACTTGCTGTACTTGTTAGACTTTTTATACTGAAAAGTCTAAAATAAAAATAATTATTTAAACAAATCAAATCGGGACAAACAAATCTACGAGACATTGGTGTATCTACCAATTTGCCCCGCCTGCAATTATTTAAAATATAAACATTGTGTATTGCAAACGATTTAACTAAATTGTAAAGCTTGTTCTCGCCTTTTTAGTCACATTATTAGCAATTGTAGTCGGGCCTTTTGTTTTTTAAATAATTATTTTTATTTTGCTTAATTTTGCTCAATATTGATAACAGCAACAAGTAGTATTTTGTGAAATATTCATAAAATATGTATTCTAAACTTTAAGAATAAAAATTATGGAACCCATAATGCGCGAGTCCGACTCCACTTGGCCATTTATCTATTTGCCAGGAGCAGAAATACCTAGTACCATCAGTTACAAACTTTTATTTATAAAATATATATACATATGTATAAGGACTATCACACAGATTGAGTTAGCCCCAAACTAAGTTCAAACTTGAGTTATGGGATACAAACTCAACATGTATGCACCCAAGTCCTCAACAACTAACAGCATTAAAACTATACATTGTTAAATATCTAAAAAATCATATACTCACTTCGTGGCTGAGTTGCAGAAGCAGTGTTTGGAGGCGTAGCAGTTGGTGCTGGTACATCTCGAGCTCTCAAAGGGGTGCGCGCAGCAGGCTCTGTGGTGCGGGGAGCGCTGCCACCTCGCGAACTATTGTTGCTGTTAGCATTAGGGCGAGTGGAGCTCGCATTAGTACTGCCGCTACTGTTATTACTGAAAAATAAAATAATAAAGATAATATTACAAAATGTTATTCATTCCTAATTTTCAACTTGAATCAAATTGTATATATTTTGCACATCACATTATGACAATTTATTTTCACAGTAGGATATTTGCCTACAATGAAAATATCGATTAAATACTTGTTAGCTTATAAGTAAAGATTATTTTATGTAATTTAGCCAACAATTGACAGTAAAACATAAAACGATCTTTTTAAAATATCAACAACGTTAAAATAACTAAATCGCCATGTTTTACCACTTCACTAAAAACACAGATGAAACTTCAATTACGTCATCTGCCAATATGCATAGACAAAATAATATGACAAATGTCAATAAATGTCAGTCGGAATTTCTATTAACTAACGCCTTTCAATACTTTGATCTTATTGGCAACACGGCAATTCTAAAAATATCACATAGACAGACACAATATCAAGTGTAGCAATTTGACAGTTTACATGCAGATGATGTCATTATCATGTGACTGTGTATTTTTGCAGTATTTTTATTAGTTTAAACTTTGAAAACATTTTTATAGATAAAGAATTTAACAAGAATTTTATCAAAATATCGATATATTATGATAATAATGAATAATTTAAGATACTTTTTCAAATTTTGTCAAAAACCCTTTTATACTATTTAAAAGACAGGAATGCTTATAATACATATATGTAGTTGACAATTGTATAAAATATAGTTATTTAAATGAATGAGATTACCCCATGGTTCCAAGAAGGGATGACAAACCACCCATTTGTCCAACACCCCCAAAGAGCTGCATTAGTTGTTGTTGTGACATGTTGTTTAGGATGTTTTGAAGCTCTCCATCTTGAGTGCCACTTCCACCTCCACCACGTCCACCAGTAGAAGGTGGGTTGTTCAAAGCTTCATTAATACGACGGCAATAATCGTCATCTTTGTCAGTCTTAGGTTCCTGAAAAAAATTATTCATATGTCATCTAGCTCATTATCATATTGTCTTATTACAATAATGTAACAAATTTAATGAAAAATAATTTTACAAACCTGCATCCAGAAAAAGTACTTCTTGGCAAAAGACTTGAACTTTAGGACATAAACTCTACCTGTGGTGCACTCATTTACACGAACAAACTCGCAGTCATCTGGAAATATTAGCAAATCGTCCTCGACTTCTCCAGTAGTACGATCTTTCCAACAAAAATGCATCAAAGAATCTTCTCCTTGATAAACATAGAGGAGGCCTTTCCTTTTGTCAGGGTGAACCATTCTACCTTTGAGAGTCATTCTACCCGCACGGAACTCCACTATATGTTTATTTCCTCCCGAACTGCCTCCAAGAGCTGATGTATTACCGAATAGTGCGGTGGCAGACATAGTTAAAATCTGGAATTTATAAATGAATTATTATCTCTTGCGGACTTACATCCATTATTATTTGAATGTGTAAATACCTTTTTTTCGTTTAATAAATCGACAACTAAATAAAGGAGAGGACGATTAATCCCATTCAGAAATTGGACACGATGACGGTGAATTTTTTTGACAACCGACACCAACCGAACGAACCTAAGGAACCAACGAAGTGACAAATTGAATGACATTTGAATGACATACAATTAAAAGCAAAGTTTGGGCAAAGCACATAAACATAGTATCTTATTATTTTATGGCATAACAAGGTATTGTCTTACAGATCATCATAGAAGAAGGACAGACCCGTACCTTGTAACCATTTAAGTTAAGCACCCTAAAGCACACAAATCTTTTTCGTTACACAACTTACGCCCATAATATCCATGGCTTTTGTATTATTATTATTCCCATTTTCCAGTTCCCAGTACAAGATTTGACATTTTATTTTGAAATCTTTCAAACTCGCTTTCAAATGAAGTCTATGTGCTGATAAGATTTTTGCTTGTATCACAGAAACTATAAAAAGAATATAAATATTGCGATAATTTTAGAAAAGATAGTCATGGATATCAAAATTGATCACTATATATATGTACTTGCATTTTTTTAGGAACTCTGCCAGTACTATCTAACGAATTCCTATGGAAGAACCAAGAAATAAAAAAGATTTATCTACATCAAGAAAACATAAAGCTGGTTGACTTAAAAATTCATGTGAACATATAAAGAAAATAATAAAAAGGTGAAAGGAAGATGAAAACTTAAGTGAATGTCTGAAGTAGTGATGTGGCGGATATCCGT